>KZ062336.1:108660-166527 GCA_002091835.1 Anopheles maculatus
ACAAATCTATATCCGTTTTGATTAGTTGTGTACATATAGTAGCGTTACTACCATCGCGCTCTTACCTCTTTCGATTAATAATCATACCTGCAAACTAACTATTCACCTTTGTTCATGGCCATTTTTAGATAACATCTCAACGAAAGTTGACTCTTTAAAAGCAACGGCTGTAGCTCGACGAGGAAAGCGAGAATTGGAAAAAGCGAACGATGCATACGGTTACAATCAGCGGGGCAATTTGGTGTATCACAATTTTAGCTTTTCGAAAGCCAACATCAACGGAGCGGCAAACATTATCTACTGGCGGTGTACCGAGTACCGGAAGCATCGGTGTTGCGCCACACTGAAAACGAAGGGCAAAGATCTGTATGTCATTGACACGAAGCACAATCATGAGCCGAAAAAGTACGGTCCTATTATGCCCGCAACGCTGCCAATTTTTAATGTAAGCTTGATTCCGTGACAGATTTGCTTGCATCCTGTTGATTAATATACCTTTGCCTTTACTTACAGCCACCAGTGAATGGTTTGGAACCGGAAAGGAATAAGCTAAATGAACATATAATTTAAGTGTGTTTATTTAACTTAACGCATGTATTGACGAATATAGTTATCTTTAGGACTTTGTTAGACTTACCACCATCATATACAGCATACGTAGTGAAATATGGTAATGAACGTAAGCCTACGATTTAACACTATTAAGGTTGTTTAATTTGATTTTCCTCTTTTGAGTTATTTCTTGGGTGCGTTGGTCCGGAAAATGGTGTGGCAGTGAAAGGAAAAATCAACAATGATGATATCCTAACTAGATACTGCGTCTTGATATCTTGATCAGGAAACATGATAAGCTGGTATCTGTTGATTTGTCGTAGAACTTTGGCAGCATACACACTTTCATTGAATGAACATAAAAACTTTGATTTCTACGATTTAAACGTTGAGGTCCTAAGTCAACGTGAGCAGCTTGACGTATCAATTCCAATTCCTTGGAGTATCTATTGTTAAACTCCAAGGTACCCTTCAATGATGTGCAATTGGTCTGATCGATGCCTCTATATCGACGATCAAAAATTGGACATTAGTAACAAGCCAAAAGAATATTCTAATTCACTTAATTGTAATTAGAATTATTTCACAACAGCAACATATTCTTTCCCCTTTACCCAATCGTCATAATGGTTACGAATTAAGTCATCCACAACGTTCAAGTTGTGCCCTTCTTGTTTACCTAAACAAACACGCTTAATAAACGTTACAACAATAAGATATGCGTTCAACTTTTTCTTGTACGAACACATTCTGTAACATTACTTGTTTTGCAGCTGATTTATCATACCTGTTCAACTAATCATTGTATTATTATCTTTTTAGCTAACATCACACCAGCGAAAGCCAAAAGAGCCGCCCCAACTCCACGAGTAAAACGAGAATTGGAAAAGGCAAACGACGCGTACACGTACAATCAGCGCGGCAACTTGGTGTACCATAACTTTAGCTTCTCGAAGGCTAGCATAAATGGTGTGGCAAACATTATCTACTGGCGGTGTACCGAGTACCGGAAGCATCGGTGCTGTGCCACGCTAAAAACGAAGGGCGAAGATCTATACCTTATCGATGCGAAACACAACCACGAACCGAAAAAGTATGGTCGTTGGCCCGTTAAGATTCCCAACGTACGTAGTAAGAACGCAACCAACTTGTGATTTATGCTTTTTGATGATTCTTTTTAGCTATATCTTGTTATTTTACAGCCCTCTCTTTCGCCGGAGTTTTTTTTATGGGCGAAAACAAAAATGAGCAAACCGAGAATCGAAACATTCAATAAACTGCAACATTAACTGCGCATTACTGCCTTTATTTAACTCGAAGAAGATTGCTTTTTTTAGGATAGTGACAAACCATCTTTCTCATGTTTTTGTGTGCATCGCGCTAATGAATTTACTAATATATGTTTTTTTTTGTTTTTCTCTCTCTCTCTCTCTCTCTCTCTCTCTCTCTCTCTCTCTCTCTCCCGCTTTTCTACTACTGTGCCACTTATATCTAGGTCTAGTAATTGACCTTTCGAATGAGCTGACACGAAAATTGCCTGACGTTACCCTGTTCAAAACGAAGAAACATACGATCAGCAAAAGAAAAAGCACCACCGGCACCGTTTCTGCGTCCAGCTTGCTAATGCAACGCACATCTTCGACTGTGCTTGGCGACAGTGTGAAAAAATCTAAACTTCCCGCCACCGTTGAGGTCGTAAAGCCAAATGTAAACACGGTGAAAACGCTGAACAATACCCGGCCCAATCTGGATGATATTGTGAAGCAACTGTCGAATGGACACACACTGGTAAAGCTGGTGAAAACACGCGTCCGTGGATTCTGCGTGTGCTGCATTAGAAAGATTCAGGACCCGGAGTACAAGAAAAAGCTGCAGAAAGTCATCACGTACTGTTCGGCTTGCCCCGCTGGCCAGTGGACCTGTATGAATTGCTTTGATGAAACGCATGATGTTAAATTGTAGCGTGCTGGGAAAGAAAATTGTGCTACTAGTAAGGTTGTAGTAAGTTCTACCGTTTAAAGATGAAAAGGATCAGAGCGGAAATCGAATTCTGTCTCCCCATACGCAGGACTGACTATCCAATTGAAGGATAAAATCAAGTCGAGGAAGCCAGAAATCGAGCAGGCCACCGTCTCTCGGCGTTGTAGAGCCATAGAAGAGAAGGAAGACGAAGAAAATGAAGAGGGAGGGATCGTTACAAATTTTCTTGTACCAGGAGTTAACGGGAGCCAGTTTGTGACCTCGCGTAGCCTTATTGAGGATCAAATACGGCGCTACAACAAAACTTCGTTCGTGTCGGGAGGTGCATGTAACGTTGAATTTCATTAGAAAATACAGTCTGATACCTGACGTTGTTTGCCTGATTTCATAAACCCTAATGCACACCATGCATCGTAATCGACACTGACTGATGGAATACTGCAAAACGTAAAGAATCTTATAATTAATACTAATTTTATTTCATTTCATTTTAGGGGAATTCAACGTATCGTATCGCTAAAATGACCTATCACTGATGGTGCGTGAAGGATGCAATAGTAAAAGGTAAACGGAGATTATGGTAAAATCATCATTATTAAAGTCGAACCCATGTTCCACGAGTGCCTAAATAATAAAACACAATTCTACTTTTAGTGCTTGAGTTGCAAAGTGCAAAGAAAATATTATCAGCAAAATAAAGAGTCCTTTAAAGTGCGTTGGTGTTTTCATATGTGTTACTGTTTAGATGTATAAAGAAAACTTTATAAAATGAATTCTGTGTTATATACTAATTATTTACGTTGCTTTTTCATTTGCTTTCGTTTGCGGCTTGAACGTATGAATACAGCTTCACAGAAACGGCAGTTAAGCAGCAGGAACAGTGCGATCGCACGGAAACGAATGAGCGAGTTCAAACGGCCGAAACTGTTCGAAACGACCAATCATCCTACCGGCGGCACGGTTGAACTCTCCGCGGACGACGATAAGCAATCCGACAGCGTTGAGGAGGGTTACGTGGAAATGACGCCCGTGCCTGGATTCAAATTTCCCCTACAGCAACGCACCGATGTCGAGCGGTTAGAGCATGCCATTCAGAAGAGCAAGGATTTTCGAAAGAAATATGTAAGTAGTTTGTTTGTACTGCAAAGCGATTTTGGTAACTACCTCCTCATAATAAGTTGCCCTGCTATATAGGCGTTTTTAAAAACGCTCGCACACAAGCGTTAGCAGCGGGTAAGGGTGCCTAAGGGGTCTCAATGCCCAAAAGGTCTCCTTTTCTTAAGGACCATGCCTATCTAGTACCCGTCCATCGTCTAAGGCTTCAATTGTAAAGAGACTTCGTAGTCGTTCTCGGCGCTTGTCGTCCTGTTGTCTTGTCGTAGGGGGGAACGCATTATTGTCTAACAATTCAAACATTAGAACGAATTACATTCATTACATTTACATTAACTAACACGTACGTTTCTTTTTGCAGGTTAATTTCCTCATTCAACGTAAGCCAAAAAATATGGTAATACAAAAATTCATTTCAACCATATTTTCGGACGATGCGCTTACCGCCTACAACCTGCACGGTTCCAACACATCCGGTCGGCCGAAAATACCCATGAAAGCGTATTCTATATTTTACGATTGTTTCATTGGTAGGTGATGCCAGTTGTTGAGAATATAGCTTTGACACACGTTTTTTTTACACAAAGTTTCCCCCTTACTTTCGGTTTACGGTTGTTTTGCAGAAGCTTTCCAAAGTACCGGTCTTGGTGAGCATGAACTACAAGCGCAGCTGACGGCAGCCATCAAGCACAGCCGCAACCGGATGAGACAGCGCACGTTCCGGGCTAGGAAGCATCTGGAAAAGAATTTTGCTCCGTTGTTTAAATCGGAATGAAATGCTGGTTGAATGTAATGCAGAGAGGGGGAGGAACTCATGTGGTTATAATCTAGCTAGTTTAGACGAAGTGTAATATCGGAAAGGTTATATTTAAAGCTAGCTTTTATGGATTGTATGTATCTGTTTTTCTTGATACTTAAATTTGCAAATGGCACATTTAAAATCGAACATTTAAAAATTGGACAATGATGGTTTATAAACGGTTGGGAATGATACTCTGTTCCTATTCATAAAATGTTGGCTTAAGATCCTGCTAGCTCTCCATCCTACCGGTCATATTATTTAGCCGACTATTCAGTGCTTGCTTGGGAGGCCTGAATCAGATTCGACATCCAATTGTCCCAAACAACCCCTATTCATGACCTGTTTTATCCGTTTAAACAACGTTCCAAACACGGAATGAGAAAACTGTTGATCTGCCTTGGATATTCGGTAATTGTTTGCTATCGATTACGTGCTTCGTCCGAACTAGCTTTAAGATTTCTAGAAACCTGCTTTGTACATAGAGGAGCGTACGTTCCTAACCATTTTTTTTACAACTAACAGAGCCTAACAGACGGCTGAACAATAAAGCACATTTCCATACTTTCGGAGTCGTTTACAGCCTCAGTTTGCAGCTAACGTGTACTAGAGTTAGTGTATTTTCGGTAGTTTCTTTATTACATTAATTCGATCTGTTGTTATATTGCTTACAGCACTTTCTACCTATCATTCGATGTGTTTGGCAGACGTATCGTCATTAACTTAACCTCCTATATACGCCACCTCATTGTGACGATACTTGTAGGGACGTTTTGTTAAGATTTTTAATACACTTATGCCTCTTGCCTATCGTTACAGGATTATTGTTAGCGGTAGGAACGTTGAAGAAAAGGCTTGCCGAATTACGAGCCGGTCAGAAACCCACGCCAATCGCTAGCATCACCGAAACTCGTACAATTCAACAGAAGCTGAGAGGCATTGACGATAAATACTACAAGCAGCAGCAATGCAGCAATCCATCGAAACCGCGCACGATCAGTGGCTTCCCAATGCCGTTACAGTGCGAGGAAGATATCGAACGGTTGGAGCTAATGGTGAATCGCAACCCCAAACTAAGAACACAATATGTAAGTGCTTTACGGTATTGTAAGCATCAATAATGCTTCAAACTTTAAACACTACTTCCGATTCACATTTGTGTTTTGCAGATTGAATTCCTTCGCTGCAATAAAGCGCTCAGTGTCGATGTTAGTGATTGCTTTGGAAAGTTCTTCACCAGCGAAGCAATGGATGGTTTCAACTGGAAGTGCACCAGAAACAGTAAAAAGCAACGCAAAGCAATGGAACATTATCAGATATTTACTGCTTGCATGTTAGGTATGGCTTTTGCTGCAGCAACACCTAGCCGACAAAATAATTAATTATTTTTCATATCTGTTTACAGAAGCCTGGCAGGAGCATGGTATCGATGAGGTGAAGCTGGACAGTGAACTGCGTCGCGTCATAACGATACTAAACAAACGCCGTTACGTCGCCAATCGCGTTGGACAGGAACAGTTTCGCGCAGAGTAGAGCAATACTGTTGAAAAGAAACGATTTACGATGCATAAAATTCTAAATACAGTGTCATTTCTTTTGTTTGTAATTTTTACAAGATAAAACTTGAACGACAGCTTCTATGTTTGTAGAGGCTTAACATTTGACTTTAACGGATTAAAACAGTTTTCATTTCCGCAACAGTTGGGAAGTTCGCATTGTCTAAGCACTCAAACGTCTCTACGTCAAACCCCAGGTAGCTCAATTTCTAAATCATTCTTATTCTTTATACTCCACATAACACGGCGGTTACCGACTACACTATACGAGAAGGCATTCTGGTCGGATTCTGCTTTCCCCTTTCATGTCAGGAAGATATCGACCGGCTCGAGAACTCCATCCGCGCGACTCCATCCGTACGAGCTCAGTATGTAAGTATTGTGCTTTGCCCGCGTACAATAAGGAAAATAAATGCACAGCTTTCATTTGTTCCCATTTCTTCTTCTCCTCCCAGATACGTTATTTGGCTTCGAAAAAGTTACCCAACGAACCCGTGTCCGCATGCTTTAAACTACTGTTCAGCCACTGGTCCGTGTACAATTTTGGCCTGCAGACTGTGGATCGGAAGGGATTATAAAATTTTCACCGAGTGTATGATAGGTAAGAAAGGCCACTGCGCCGTGGGAAGGAGAGACGGACGGGTGTTGTAAGATTTGAACATATTATAACGATTTTCGGAACCCTGTTGCAGAAGCCTGGAAGTCGCACGGATTGAGTGAGGTGGAACTGCTCAAAGAATTACGGATCGCGTTAACTGAGGCGTACGAAAATAGTAATCAAAGTTTGAACTACAAACGACGTAAACGGTCAGAATTGATACAAATGATGTTACGACAGAAGCAAGCAAGATTAACCAAATAAACCCGATAATATTTACCCAAACAAAAAAGATCCAAAGACCTTAATGTGAGTGATATCAGTTTGTCTCATAAATAAAATCTAATCTATTGCTATTCGTCAGCTCAGTGCGTTTGCAAAAAGGATAAATAATGAAGCTAATACAATATTTGCTTGAATTTTATTTTCAGCTACATCCAAAGCGAAAAAAGATTTTTCAAAATTAAAATTAGAACTGTTGCAACTCGATCAGCTGTTCAACCGTACAACAAAAAGCAGGCCAACACTGGGATCAAACACGAACCGTTTATCTTAATATGGACAGTATGGAAATGAGTAAGAATTTCGTGTTACATTTTTTGAAAGGTATAAATAAACAACTAAATAAAGTTCTTACTATTAATTTAAATTTTAGGCACGTGGATGGATATATGGTACTCCGAAAGCCCTGAAACTGGAAACGCTCCCCGAACCAAAAAGGGCAAAACGAAAGAGAAACAATGCAAATTACCACCTTCCATTATAATTTATCTCGATCGAAATACATTTATTTTATGTGCGTAAATGATGTGAATTATTTTACTCGTCAACACTCGTGTTTGTTTGTGTTTTACTGTTTAGCTGTTATAAAATTTTCCTTCCATTCCCCATGCATTACAATTGGTATCCATTTTTGTGCTTACAGACTCTGGGAAAGTTTCTTCCAAAACTCGACTGAAGATAACGGTGGTAAAATCGGAATCGGTAAAAGGGGCGGGTCTTGTGACGCGCACGTTATCATTCCCACTGGCAACGGGCAACGATATCGAGTATCTGGAGCAGTGCGTCAAGGATTCGAAAAATCTCAAAGCGCAATACGTAAGACATGCGATGCACGATCGTACTTTTTTGTAATGGAATTTTTGCGTATTTACATAAATGCACGTTTCATTTACAGGAGAAAATACTACAATTTTATTTGCAAAAGACACCACTCAAGCCGGCATTTGCGCTGCTGCACGTGTTTTCCGAAGCGGCTCTAGCGGACTATAACTACAGCGGCCATTGTAACTATACGCGCGATAAGAAGAAAGCGATGCGAAACTACGCCATCTTCACAACATGCATCGAGTGTAAATATTTTACTTTATTAACTACCATATTACTACTTGTGTCGCATTTGTTGCTTGTTCCTGTGGAAAAACATTCTGTAAACAGCCTCCCCAACCATTAACTCGTCGTTCCCACATTCTTCATTACAGCTGCTTGGGCCAGTATGCTGCCGGACGAGCTGAGAAGCCGAGCAGTTCGGGACGTGATTGCTTTGGTAGGAAATCGCAAACGAATGCGAAGACTAAAAGAACGAAAGCTTATTAGTAGAACCCAATCCCTATGAGGTCGATACAGTTAATATCGGCGCCTTGGAAATTCGGTGTAGTAGTCTATTTTGACTAAATATAAAGGTGTCGAAAGAGTAAGCAGCACGTTTAGTTGTGTTTAAAAATTGGCAAATTAATATATTTTTTTTTTTTTGGCAGGACACAAATATCATGCATCCGGAACATTTTTAACTGTTAACATTTTTTAGTTTAAACACATCATCTACAAAGTCGTTTCGCATAATAATGCGAGGACAAACTGAGTGGCAAAGCGATCGTAACTTTGTTTAAATTTATCCTGTAACCGGCAGTGAATCAGAAACCAGAATACATTATATGATTATTGTAATAACACTATTCGCGAATTTGTTTTTATTTGTAATCTGTCTTTAGCTGGGCTGTCTGTTGTGCCTGTTTAAGCCAACACTATCGTAAACTGTTATTTAACAAAAGAAAGTTATGTTTTTTTCTTCTTCATATTCTGCAGACGGTGTTGCAAAATGCACACAACAAACTAAGGACAGCAACAGCAGTAGTAGCGAGCAAACGTTGTTAATAGCTGACCGCATGGACGATGTTGTTAAGCCGGACCCTTTTACAATAAAGTTCCCCATCCTCACCGAGGATAGCGTCGAACAGCTCGAAGAATGGGTTGGCGCAAGCCCAATTGTGCGACAACAATATGTGAGTTTGCTTATTATTGTCCAATTTTCTCTATTTAAAACTCAAACATTTCCCGAAATTTAATACACATTTTATTGCGCAGGTAAACTATCTTTACACCGTGATGAAGGGGCGCAAATATATCGGTGAGATATTTGGAAAAATATTTGCCGACAGCGCGATGTACGGTTACAACTATTCCGGCATCTGTAACCGTGGGCCCCCGCGTAAGGCAATGTTAGGATATGCCATCTTTACCGAATGTATGCTTGGTAAGCGTTGTCGTTGATGATGAAACGGTGGCCAAATGAAACGTGTGAGGGTCTGTACAATTTTCTTTTCATTCCCCTACAGAAGCATGGAAGGAAGCTGGAATTAATGAAACTAACTTGCGCAACAGTTTATCGTTGATCATTAAACAAATTAATGGGCGTAAACGGAACCGAAAGTACTTCCAGAAGCGTCGTGCCAAACAGTTGACAAAAACGGACGATGATGATGGGGAGGAAGAGGAGGAGGATGTTGAACTTTCGATTACAAGCGTCTGTTGATATACCAAACCATTTTTTTAAACAAATTGTGTATATATAAATAAAATACGTATTTTAATTTTGCGATCATTAAAATTTTCTTTAATGTCAGTGTCTTACATACACGCTCAAAGAGGGGATCCTTAAACAGCATTCATGGAGAAAATAGTTCCAACTGGCGCAGAATTACTTTTCTTTGCAGGATCTTAAATACAAATACCCAAGTTCAGCATAAGTACCGTGACCTAGTAGGAACAATCTTGATGGTGAGTGTGAAATAGAGTCTTGAACAAATACATAACTATTTTGCATGATTGTTTGAACTTTCCCTTTAAAGAGACACTGCGTCGTTTCTAACCTACATCTGCTGCTTAATTTATTTACAGATTTACGTCTCCTTGTTGTGTGTGGGGCACTATGGTGGCATGAATTGATCACAGGCAGCGCAAACCAGCCGTTTACCGTCACCCGGGCAAGCATAAGGTGCATCAATGAACAAACGCAACGTATAAATAAATAATAATATTTTAAACTAGAAGCTAGAGACACACACACACACACACAAACACACACTACGTAGTAAAGTACATTGTGTTGTAATACAATATTTTAAGAATTCCGAATCCATCACATATCATAAGTCGTATATCGAATCATTGCGTCCAGTAGCTAATATTGAATAGTGTGATAGAGCGAAAAAGGAAATCGTAATGCAAACAATCAACTAACGTACGTGTTTCTTTTCCCTCCCGCTTTATTTCAGTGCCACTTTTTAACTTAATGGAACCTGCCATCAAAATCGAGGAGGACAGTACAGATTTTGGAGAGTTTGCATTTCTCTCCGAACAGCACCTGATGGAGGACATTACCGACAGTATTAAGAAAAGTAGCAACACATCGAAAAAGATGCTTTCACGCAAACGGAAGTTGGATATTGCCGAGCTTTTCCAGCTTTCTTCAGCGGGCAGTACCACCGTTAACCAGCGCAATCTCTTGGAGAAACCGTTCCCAATACTCACGATCAACGAGCTAAATGAGTTCGATACGCTTCTGCTGGGCAATCTTTCGTTTACGGAAAAATGTGTAAGAAGAGTGTGGCGTACCCACGTTAGGGGTATATGCTGTAAACAGATTTGATAAGACTATTTCGTTTTTAGGCACAAATGCTTCACTCGGTGATTAGGGATGAAGGCAACTCGCTGGACAATGCAACGTGCCATATGCGGCTACTGCTGGAGCATGCGATCGATTACGCAGTGATACTGCGGTACAGCTGGTACGGGTTTATGCCACGTTCACCGGCCGCCCGAAGCAGCGGCGAGCAGCACCCGTTTCGTAATCTGTTGGGCGTGATCAGCTTACTGCACCGGGCGCGCCAGTTACGGTTTGCGACCTGCAGCCGGGAGGAGATTAACGAGGGCATTGAGAAGTTTCTCAAGCGAAAGTTACGGTGCCATGCGCTGTTTGTGAAAAAGCAACAGCTAATGAAACAGCAAGGCTAATGTGAAACAGGGGAGGGGGGAGGGAAGCAGGTTTTCCCCAAACTACTTTTGGTGCCAAAATAGACACATAGAGAGCGCAACTGTGTGTATGCAGCTGTGTAGTAGCTTAGAAACAAACACAACCCATCACCACTACGAATCTCACGAGGAAAAGTTCCATTCATTCTTTTCCATCTCTAGTCATTGCATCGTTTCGTGATGATAAGGCGGATTATAATGTTAGATATTTATTGTGATTGATTACGCATACGTAACAGGATCATTGCAAAATCAATGATGGCATTTTCCGGCAGTCCTTCATCAACTCGCTGCTGCTGACTCTTATCAGTGCCATTTTGAGAGGGAGGAGAATAAACGAAACCGAAAGAACGATAGATTATAAGACCAATAAACATGAGATTACAATCATCCAAACAAAAATCAATATGTCTGTCATGTGTATCTAGGGATTTGTTACAAAGTAAAGTTTTTTGGTGGCGATTTTTACTTTACTATGATGTATTATTAAAAGTCCTCTCTTAATTTGTTATTCTTTTAGTACGTATTAATTAGTATCTTTTTTTTGTTTCTTGTGGTTTACTTATACTTTTGTTTTCTATACTACAATAGAGACCGACGATGAGTTTAAACAACCGCTAGAAGATAATGAACTACGGTTCCTGACTACGACCAAGGGCAAACAGGTGCTCGTTCACAATGGGCACGTGTACAGAATAAACCGGCACCGGGGTCGATTGCGCTACTGGGAATGTATAAAGCGACGTACGAAATTGCAATGCCATACCAAACTGACTACCGAATATAACACGGTGCGTAACATAAGTGGCGGTAGACATAATCATCCGTATGCAGCAATAGACCGTGAGTTTTTGGAAAAGGATAAGATGTACTAGGCAAACAATGTTTCGCGATGATAAATTAATTTGGAAAAACGATAACGTTAACTTCATGTTAATAGCGCTAAGAAATCCCGAGTCGGGCTCTGCACCAATTTCGTTCGCCGAGATTCGATCGCTGCGGGCACTCAATAGTCATTCACATTTCTTTGAACGGTAGGCATTGTAATATAATTTTTAATCGTAGCATCTATTGTAATAAATTTGTACTTTGACGGTTATATCGGGTTTTAAAGGGTAAGGAACTCATTTTGAAGTGAGCGTCGATAGAATTTCGTCGATCGAAATTCGTGCTAAGGACGAGTCGCCCTTTCAATAGAAATCGAGAAAACGAATATAACGGAAATAATGTCAACACTAAGATTCCGTAATGGTTTTTTTAACGAATAACAAATAGGTCTCGCAAGGTTCCGGTAGGAATTTTATAAGAATGATTCTACGATCCAGCAGCCCGTAAAGACTGCTGCTCACATGGGCAGAAAAGGCGTGTTTGGCTCAAAATTTATGAGTTGAAGCGAAGGCGTGAATGCGTCCACAAGAAAGGTGGAGATATTGAACTGGCAGACGACGGCGCTAGATCGCGAGCGGTATTGAAGACTACTCCAGCAGGCTAGAACTGCTGAGCGGTCGATATGTCTGATGAGACAGTAAGTATTTACAGACAACATTTTACAACCAAGAAACTTCGTTTAGACGATTTTTTTCAGCTCTGAAGCTCTTGAGGAAAAACGAGAATCTTGTGGCAAAGTGGGGGTGTTCGGCCATTCATTTTCTCCTATCTAGATAATCTAGGTAATCTGGCATCTAGGTAAGTAAAAATATATACCAATCCATCAAGTTATCTAATTCATAATGAATGACACGATATAATGGTTGTCATCTAAATTTAATTTATTTCTTAGTCTTGTTTCTTGGCCTAACGACCTCTTAGGTCATGCCTGCCATTTCTGGCTTACTAGACTTATTGTTACCGCATAGTTGGATAGTCAGTCCTCACTATGGGGGAACGGCCCAGATGAGACTTGAACCCCGGTCCTGCCATGTGAAGACCGGCGCCGCTGTCACAGCTACTACCGGGCCGCCCCGGTCTTAGTACATATGTTATAGAATAGGACTTTTTTCAAAGGTACAATATTGTTCCACCTTGGAACATCCTAGTCGCATATTACTGAGCACTATGACTAACCCATTTAATATATATTTGCACATATTGATGTACCTCAGGACACGATCGTAGCAAATCCTGGCATAAAAGACATTCGATCATTCGAACATCATTGCATTGAAAGAAATACGTACTATACATATTTAATATATAGAATAGTAGTGGTTTAGCAGAGTAGTTTGTGATCAAATACCATTCCATAGTCGTTTGGTGGATGCTTGTGTCAAAGTTTAAATTCCGATCAAAACCAAACAAAGCAAAACAGTACTCCACTCTATGCTATAAACAGACTGACAACCACAAAGAAAGAAAACAACGCAACATTGTACGTGCGAAAGAGAGCGAGCATGAATGTGCAATGAAAAAAACAGAGTGGATTCATCTTTTGTCCCGTTAACTTTGGCAGCGGCCGACTGGTTTGATTGTTATATACATACCGCATAAAATTTGACTTCGTCCTTTCTCTTGCCGATTCGAGGTTTATTTGGTGTAAAACAAAACGTACAACATTAAGTACGATTAATAAACACACGCGTCTTCCGAACGTTCGAAGTTCAGTGAACAAGCTATAGTTTCGGTTGGGTGTAGAAAAATCTAGAGGACGGTGACATCTTTACGGTTCGCCTTTACTTACCCTCCTCATTTGGTGGCCACCGAGGGACAAGAGTACGACATATAAGGCTATTAATTGAATTAGTTCGCCTGGCGTAAGCAAAACGGCAGAACCTACCGCAAATAGTTACCCCACAGAACATTAAATTATGTGAACTGAGTTTTTTTTCTTTCGTTTGCTTCTTTCGTGCCGGACTACTTTGGTGTGACAGTTGAATAGCATCGGTGAAGGTGTGTGCGTGTGTTGGGTAGTGTTATTTTTCATCTCCGCTGGTGCACATACATTCCCCCGATGGTCGTGGTGTTGTAGTTGGCGCGTGCATATACACGCTAGAGGCAGTGAGAAGTGAAAAAATTTTCCTGATAATTCCGTTTCCTCCAACCCGGTCTGATAAGCAGTTCCCGGAGCAAACCGAGCACTTCCGAGCTAGAATCGCATCGACCCCCGGGGAACTCAGCTGTGTGGTGCTGGTAGGCTTACACGCGCGCCTGCAGTAGAGAGATTTAGCATTTATCTCGGGTTGTTGCGAACAAGAGTGAAAAGTGAAAAATTTGTTGTAAATCCGCTGACGCAAAAGAGAAATCCCGCAACCACCACACAAACCGTAGCTGCCGGGTTGCACCTGCACCCACCCACCCAATCAGGTTGTGTGCATCGGTTAGTTTTTTTTTGTTGTTGTTGGTAAAAGGCATCTAGGCGCAGCTATATTCATCGGACCACAATACTAGGGGAGCACCATGATGGCGGAATCGGACAACACGGCTGACGCGACTCGGCGGCTAAATGTGAAAAAACAGACACTCGACGATGCGTACGCAATCCCGGCCAACTTCCTTGAAATTGACGTCGTAAACCCGATGACAACGATTGCGGCCGGAAAGAAACGGTACACCGACTACGAAGTGCGGATGCGGGTAAGTGATTTAGCTGAGCGACTTTTTGGTTTTGGAGTATGGTATCGCGGCGGCCCTGCTCTTTCAATTGACCCGTATCGTTGATAACGGACGCGTTTCCCGACATTGAAACGTAAAACTCGAAAGATAAATAGCATCCGTGCACACTCCCAAAGCGGGGACAGAATGAGCTTCGTATCCCCAAAAGCAAGCAATAGTTTCCGCACACTGTTTACAGCAGAGAGATCTCAATGATATCTGGTTCAAAGGATGGAGGAGCGCCAGAAGTGTGTAGCAGTATATCCGGTTGAACAAACCCTGGTGCGACAGCAACCAAATGAAAGTGAATCGATAGTCCACAGTCAGTCCGGTTCGCTTTGTGCCGTCGAAGGGCGTATAAGCTCTAACGAGGTTTGTTTCAATTGAGATAGAAGATTGATGTATGTTTCGCAGCAAAGCAAGCGGCGCTTCGTGCATCGTCAATGATTCATCATCATTCGTTCCTTTCGATGGTAGCATCATCATTCTACAACACAACACTGCCTTTTACACTTGACGTGACTATTGAAAAGACGCGATGCGGCGACTATATCCGTATCTGGTGCCTGTGCATTATCCTTGTGGTGGTTCGTTTTGGCCGGTATAACGCGAAGAACCACGTGTTGCACACATAAATGAGTTTTTTTTATATACCTAAAGATGATTTGGTTGCATTAATTAAATAAAATAAATAAATGATTTGATTGAAGTTATGTAGCTGAATGTGTTGCATTAATTCGTTAACTTAGTTTACAATATTTTTGAACAAAAATGCACAAATTTAATCTGTTTACAAAAACCACACGACATATCGCGTCATTATCGCGTTTCGGCTGCCTGCTCATCATCTTTCTATTTATGACGTGTTCGTTAGCGCCATACTCTTCTATCTATCGCGATTGTGACCAACTGTTGTGCTGCCTAGAGTAGGCGTTGCAATTAGAGCCTTATGTAAATGTTACCAAGTTACGGTACCGGGGTATAGTGCGTAGAAAAAGAAAATAAATCCTTTGCTTTTTTGCGTAATGACGGCCATCCTTTTCCTGCCTCTGTCAGTTCGCAACGATCGCCATTCTAGGGGACTTTCTGCGATGGAGGTGAAGATTTCGCAATTCAATTACCGGCCGCTGTTACATCGAATCGAATTGATCCAATTACAGAAAGAATACTGGAAGTAAAAACTAAATTCTATTTCTTGTTGTTGAATCGAATATGTAGTTAATATAAAGAGCAAATCAATTGTTCAATGATACAGGCAGTTGTTCACAAATTATCCTCTATTTCCTCTCATTTGCAGACAAACCTGCCGGTGTTTAAAGTGAAAGAATCCAGCGTCCGTCGCCGGTACAGTGATTTCGAATGGCTCAGGAACGAACTGGAGCGCGACAGCAAGGTAGGTCGTTTCTGTTTTGTGTGTGTGTGTGTACATAAACAATTCGCTCAACTTTCCTACGTATCGAAATCGAATTGCACCCCAATGCGAATGTGGTGTGATTTAAAATAGGGACACCAAAGTGTGTGTGCGTGTGAAAACGAAGAACCACACGAGGCCAATAGTAATTTTAAATTGTCCTTCTTCTTGCTCATTTTAGATTGTTGTTCCGCCGCTACCCGGGAAGGCCTGGAAACGGCAGATGCCATTCCGCGGCGATGACGGTATATTTGATGAAAATTTTATCGAAGAGCGACGAAAAGGGCTGGAACAGTTTATCAACAAAATTGCGGGCCACCCCCTTGCACAGAACGAACGATGCTTACACATGTTTCTGCAAGAGGCGGCCATCGACAAAAACTATGTCCCGGGCAAGATCCGCAACACGTAAAACTGGAATGTAAAAAAACCCCGGCACTGAACAATGGACGGCAGGTGACAGCAGCGGTAAGCGCAGAACACACAGTGTGTTGTGGTGTGGCATGAGAATGGTGTGTGGTTGCGAGGTTGATGCATCGGTTGTTGCATCGAAAAGATACATAGTATAGCAAAAAGGGTAGAGCACCAAATCACCAGGAGAGAGAACCGATTATGATGATGATAAGGCGCCTCCTAATCCTGAGAACGTAAACACTGCTTCACAGTCTGATTGTTGTTGTGTATGATATGTTTTTCTACAGCAAAAACTAGAGGAAATATTTAAAGTTAGAGCTCACCCCCTTTCGATAATCGTGTTACAAGCAATACGATTGAGATTGCAGAGCAACCGGTATAATACAATCAAACACAGATACTCCTGTTATAATTCTTCTTTTCTCGGAAAACGTTGTTGCTTCAAAAACATTCACGTTTGTTTCGAGTTTGGAACACAATTAGTTAATCCTTTGATGAACCTCTCTCTCTCTCTCTCTTTTTGAATTTGATGATATTCAATCGAACAACTTCCTGACTACTTTGAAAAGTGTGTAAAATTGAACCAATAGAGACTACTATTATACATTAAATAATGTAATGAAACCATAATCGAAGCTGCTGTACAGTAAAGTAGAGTGTCGAGGTAGGAAGCGTTTCCTTATTAATTACCCTTCTAAAAAAGTTCTATAATATTAGATAGGAATGGAATCAATCCAATGTTCCTTTCACACATACATGCTTCAGTTTGATATACTCTATGTGTCATCTTTCAAAAGAGGATATGCGTATTGGTGTGTACTTCCTTGAATAGAAAGTAACCGGAACACAATGTAACATTGAGTTTGAGCAGCAATAGAGTAGACTGGTTGATGGTCGAGTGGTCGCGTATAAGTTTCGAGAGAAGTGGACAACATGTGCGTGAAACTTTTGTTCAAAAGCAATGCAAACACAATAAGTGAAAATTAGGAAAATTGATGAAGCAGCGAATGATGATTTACTCTGCCGCGCGCTCTCTATACATACGATCATTGGAAGAGTGTTCCACGATCACCAAAACTACTCTGAACTACATTGAAAAGCTTGATACAACAGAATGTGCAATCTTTCGCTGATGATGAGACGAGGAGGTTCATCTTGCTATTTATGTTTGCCCTTTTTTACAACGAGCAGTAAAATTGCATCGCAGCCATTGTTTGAATCAGCTACAAAAGTGATTGGAAGAAAAGGTTGCATTTCCGCAAAGTTAAAAGTGGTGTTCGGGAGGGGCAGTGTTATTTGGCGATCGTATAATGTGCTGTAATTGCTTTGCATTGCAATAATTATAATATAAATCAAACAACAATACGCGCGTCTATCCCCGCTTCCTTTCATATGCCAGAGTTTGTTCGCGATCTGGGCCCCACTACTGACCAGTGTTGTCAGTACGCGACTTGAGCCACACACTCTCTTCATATCACGCGCGCGCGCGCACACGCAGTGTAAGAACAATAATTGACAACATGAGAAGACGAACCGCGGATAACCATTGTTCACAACACAACATATTTGGTGTAAAACAAATAAGTTAAACAATGAACATGATAATGGTGATGATGATGATGATGATGATGTGCGTCAGTGTAGATAAAGAAAAGTAAACGTTCTCTTATGTGAAGGAACACAAATTCGGATGCAGATAGAATTACAAAATTACGTTTATCATTCACTAACACACACCCCTATTATTTAATCCTCATCCTTCCTTCCCCCCGCGCCCCCGTTCAGGTAACAAGAAGTTCTGCTCTGTAGTTTTACAACAAACAAAAAGAAGTAAACGAGAACACAAGGGAGACGGATGATGATCTAGGAAATGGAAGAAAACGGTAGTGTTGTAGTAAGAGGTAGTAGTGGTGTCTGGTGAACGAGAATGCGAGAGAAACGAGTGAAACAAGTATTCAAAGGTGTGAACGTATATATTGAAGCAGTAATAAAAAAGAACAGTCTTTGATTATTATTAACCACCAGGCGCTAATAATATAAAAACGAAAACCGAAAAACGAAGAAGAAAAAAACATTAAATCGCGATGTTCGTACAGTGAGAACGAAGAAACACAAAACCTCCCGGTGCAGCACCAAAGTGGTACAATTTTCAAGTAAGAATGATCTACCCATCTTCTCTCATCGTCTCTCAAGCGAGGTAAGTTACCGATTGCTTTTTGTTGTTTCTTTTGATTATATATTTAATGTAACATTTCGTCCTTAATAGTAGTACGGTGTTAACACTATAAGTTGAGGCAATAAATTACTACACTAATTTGAACACATTGTAACACGAATGTGGTTGGTTAGCACAAAACAGGGGGACGACACACACTCACACGCAGTTGGGGCAGTGTGTGTCCTAATGACGCCACTTCGTCGTAGTAGTGTAAGGCAGAATCATGGAAGGAAGAGATCGTGCACAGATGATGCGCTACCGTTTCGTTTTTCCACGTTTCGGTGGCGTATCTTCCTCATCGTCATCTAGAAAGTGAGAAAAGGGAGGAAGGAACAAGAGAAAAAACACTTTTATCACAAAGGAGCAATAACGCCTTACTACAACACATCGGTGGAACTTTTACAGATTATTTAATACTCGACGACTGTGACACTGTGTTTGTGTGTAAGTAATAAAGCTGTGGGGTATGGGTACATCGGGAGAAAGCAAATAATTAAAGACTTATACAGAAAAAGACACATGTGTATGAATGTAACATAAAAGGTACACGTTCTTGTTGTTAGTGTGTGAGAAAGCAATCAGCATTTAATACTACTGTTTTATATACACACTCACTACTGTACGCTAGTTTCGTGCGAATAATGTACATTTTCGGTAAACTTTCATAAAAAATATGTATACATGTATTTATATATTTTAATGTTAGCAATCTAACAAATATAGATCACTTGACAAATTAAAATCCTTACTACAACACTATTACTATTTCATGCTCACGATCCGGTGTTCCCTTTTCTTGTTTTGTTTTTGTTTGAAGGAAATGGTTTATCTGCTGGTGCTGCCTACCGATAACCCCAAACACAAACATACACAGTTTGATTGTTTGAAACTAAGCTAAGCAAATTTCATTAATGCATTATAGATGCATTTTATGGCTTAAACATGCAACGCTCGTTTTGTTTTTTGTTTAGCAATTAGTCGAAACTCTACAGCTTCCTTGCCATATCTTTATACAAAAACTCACATATCTCATCTATCGATCCTGATGATGGGAATGATTTTAAAATCACTTTATTGGCTAAGAGTCGTGAAAATTGGCTACGAAATAGCGGTGACATGCGTTTGGGAAAAGTTATTCTAGTCGGGTAGAACCGAATTGAAGTATAAGAAGACTGTATGATCATTTGAACTCCTTCTTCTTCTCTGTTAAATAATATATCATTCTTCGCCCCTATGTTTTGCGGCAAATGTTCTTTTCTTTTTGCGTCTAGCGTCCGGCTCAATGTCTAGAACGAAAGTTGAGAGAAAAGAATACATTTTATTCTCTGGGACAGCAAGAGAACGACAGACAAATATGCGTTTATTATGCATATGCTAATAATGAAATAAATTTAATACTTATGGGACGTCAAACTTACACGCACAGTAGAGAAGGGAACACTTGGGAACATCATGGAGGAGCAAGCAAATCGGAGAACCCTCAACACTGTTTCTGCTTCTACGTTTTCTGATCTCAATGCTAACAACAAACTTAGGAGGATTCTCATCTTAATTCATATGGCAAATAATCTGTCGTTATATTAGACAATTACTTTTGTTCACAACTATAAGACATTTGTATGGCGATCCTTGAATTCTGAGCTTTTTGCTAACCGGAAATCATGTATAGACAAGGCGGCAGACCACAAAAAAAAAACTTACAAAAATTAAAGCAACTGGAATATGAAAACCAAAAAAAACTCAATTTGGAGCACTCAACTTGCTGCAAATCCAAATCCAAATCCAAATGCACAACATAAAAAAAGTCCAGCTGATGGTGAAGAAATCCACAGTTACCTTTATTTGTATTTGAAAAAAGCGGCCGTTTCGAGTTTTGTGCGCCATGTGCAAAAAGCAGCAAAAAGATAGAAAACCAACCAGATGATGCATTCGATTCATGATTTGAAAAAAAAAGGAAAACAAAGCATTTTTCTTACTCTGAAACCATTTGTTTTGTTTAATCAGTAATTAAAACATCCACAACACACACCACAGAGAGAGAGAGAGAGAGAGAGAGACAGATGCAACACACACACACAAAAACATCCACCCAAGACTGGTTACACCGTGTTTGCTTGTATATAGTGGGTAGTGCTGGCACACAATAATGATGATCCTGCTTCTCTCGGCGAGCGTTCTTGAAGCGCGCGCGTTTAGTAATGATGTATTGTTCTAGTATTTTGTTGTTGTTAATACATAGTTTGTGCTCAATGTTTTATATGGTGCATGTGTGTGTGTGTGTATATGGATGGGGCCGGTGTATGATGCGAGATTATAATAAACAATTTACGTATCGAAGAGAGAAGCAAACTAAACAAAAAAAAACTTCTATTTGTGCTAAACTACATTCACCAACCGCCGGGATGACGTTCTTCGACCTTTACCTGAATTGTCACTTTCAATGACTTTGGTAATCTTCATGTTCTGGCGGGCCCGGACCGCGGCTCGCGAACTCGTTGCGGGGGGTAGATTTTCTTCCTCACTGTCACTCTCCCCGTCCTCGGACGAAGGTGCGTGCTGCTTTGTGCCCCGTCTGGCGGTAACACGACGTCCCGCTGGTTTGTTGTTTCCTCCTGCTTTCCTAACCGATTTGTTTGCTCCACCAACAGCAGCTGATGGTTTTTTCGACCCTCTACGCTCTACGGTTGCTGTCCGGCCTTTTCTGCCCGAAGTCGTTGCCATTTCACCGCTCCCTTCATCGGACGATCCTGTGGAGTTGGCTGCTGCTGCTGCTGCATCCGCTGTTTCATCGCGCACCTCCACGCATTCCTTAAGACGCGAATCAAACTCGACCACTGCCGCCTGTTGTTAGTTTTAGGTGTACACGGGAAAAAAAGCAAACAAAACATGTCTGTTATTAAAAATGTACAAGGAATATATTGTCGCCAACAATGTCAAACAATGGACAACAAAAAAAAACTACAACTTGTGGCAGCGGTGGGATTCGAACCCACGCCTCCGAGGAGACTGGTGCCTTAAACCAGCGCCGGAGGAAACAACAAACCAGCGGGACGTCGTGTTACCGTATGCAAAAGACATAATCGCCAAATTATGCTGCAAATTACAACACAAATAACCTAAAGTGATACAAAAAAAACATGGATTTGGAAACGTTTTTTCTGTGAAAACAGACACCCACATCGTGACACTATAATATAATTTACGTTAAAATATTTAAAGAAAAATTGTAATAAGGTATACGATTACTGCTTAAATTCAGTAACAATTGTGCCAAAATAACAAGTTATGTTACTTAAAAAATAACACAGAGGCTTACAAAACCCCCAATTAAAAATTGCAAAAAACAACTTCCACACTGTGGCAGCGGTGGGATTCGAACCCACGCCTCCGAGGAGACTGGTGCCTTAAACCAGCGCCTTAGACCGCTCGGCCACGCTACCTTCTTACTCTCTCCACTCCAAAAGCGTCACATAAATGGAGCGTGATACTTTCTCTGCTCCACTAATAAAATTATGGATTCGCTTTACATTGAAGATTATTGTTGACGTACGTCCCATTATTTGTTGTTTTTTGCCAACACTTACCTTCAGTTCCGGTTTCGCTAATTTGCTCGTGTTGCTGATGATCGTACGGAATGCTTGATAAATCTCCTCATGCTGCACCTTATCCTTAAAGCAACCAATGTTTTCCGACAGCTTCTTGATCGTCTTCTCATTGTACGATAGCAGCGACAGGCAGAACGCAATGTCACGCCATTGGCGCACCTCCTTCGTCACCCGGAACCGCAGACACAGCTTCTCGACCAAACTTTCGATCTGCTTATCCTTGTTGATCAGAGCAATAATGTACCGCATGATGATGTGATACTTTTCCTCCTCTAGTTCCAGCTTCGGATCGCTCAGGCGGGAAATGATGTCGGGCAGCACGTTGTACAGGATGTTCGATTTGTTCGCAATCTCTTTGAAGAACTGTTCCGTAATGGTGCGAATCTCTTTCACCGGATCAACGATACAGAGCGCTAGGTCTGAGATTTGACCCTTCACGCGTATCATCTCGTGCAGGATCAGATGGGACAGCATCTTCACCGCCGTCATGCGCAGCTCCACGTTCTCTTCGTGCAGTGTCGCGTACATGTGCTTCGTCCACGGTTCGATCACGTTCGGAAAGCGGAAGGTAAAGTCCGACAGCCCGATCACGATGTTGCACTTGATGTTGGTGTTTCGCGTGTGCTTGAAAATGTTCATCAGGAACGGCATGTTGTCCTCGCAGAACTTGGACGACACCGCCATCAGGCGGATAAGCGTCAACACGGCCGCCTTTTGCACCAGCTCGTCCTTGTAGCGGTTCGGGAACTTGCACACCTACAGCACGGCAACAGCGGTCAGTGCTGGAACGGTGGCCAATCAGCCGTTTGCTCGGGTCCGTTACTGGTCCCAGCGCCGGTAGATCCGGACAGGCGCTTCAAAGCATTGCTGGCTGATACGTTCATGGAAGTGGAAAGTGTTTTGCGCATGTTGGCCACCGTTCCAGCACTGACCGCTGTTGCCGTGCTGTTCAGCTGCCTGTTCCCTGCCAGTGCGGCATTTTTCTTCTTCTGGTTCTTCAGCTCATCCTTCAACTCCTGGCGGAACTTCATGTTGCTGTACACATCGATGTCCAGATAGATCATCTCGCGCATCGCCACGTAACCGATCGTGAAAATGAATCGTGCCGCCAGAAAGTGTGGTATGGTCAGCAGCAACTCTTCCGACTGCGTAGATGCGCGGGAAGCGCTCGTTTCTTGAGTGGATCCCGAAATTTGGCTCGACTGCGTAAGCCGATTAACGTCACCAGCAGTAGTATCCACGGTGGTGGTGGTGCTGGTACCTTTTTCCACCGCCAGCTTCTGCAAACGTTCGTACAGAGCGACCACAATCGATTGCGATAAAAGATCGGGCGTTTTGACCATTTTGTAAATGAAATCAAACACTTTCGTACCGATGTCGTCAAATGATTGCACCTGAGCGCAGAAGAACAGCTTGGTGTATAGATCGATTACGTGCTGTACGGTTGATGCCGAATGATCGAAGCGCTTGTAGTGTTTCGAGCTGTTTGTCGGTTGCGGAACCGAGTTCATCAGAAGCTCCAAAGTGGCAACGAAAATGCGTGGATCACGTCGGCCACGCTCCTCCAGACCGATAGATTCTAGCAGCTGTTGGTTGGCCGTTACGACGGACGGTTTCGCTGCCGCGACCATTACCAGCAACTGAAGCGCCTGACGTGCTTCCTCCGCAGTTACATTCTCCAGCTTCATCGTGTAGATTTCGAACAGCACCTGAACCATCTGCGTATCGATGTCACCATTCTCGACCCACTCCTGTATTAGTACCTCCATGGCGGTGTATTGGCCGCGTGATAGATTGGTCAGAAATTGGCTCAAATTGCGCACCACCTTTACCGTGTGCGCCCGGCCCCCCAGGTTCGTTTCGAACAGGACCCGTTTGTAGGCGGCCGTTACGTTCTCGCGCTTCTCTTTATCGGATGACCACACGAGGTAAAGCATTTGCTGCATGCCCTGCTCCGTACCCTTGATACCGAACAGATACGCAGAGGTAAAGAAATCGATCGCTCCGTGCACATCCGTTTGGGCCTTGGACATCAGCATTTCGAGCAGCTTCGGAACGGCATTCGATATCAGCTCCGAGAAGCGTAAGGAATCGTGCAGAAAGTTGACCGAATTTTCCACCTTCCCGACCTCGGCACTCTGGAACAAAGGAAGGGTTTCCAACTGTTAGAAAAATGTTTGCCTATTTGGTGATAAGGGGGGGGTTTTGTTACCAATTGAGCATCCGTATGACCATGAATATAATAACTCTTCATCAGCGTAATGTAATACATGCACTGATGCTCGAACGTCATCTCCTTGCGTTCATCGCTATTGCCCAGCGCGTAATCGGCCCGCTGTACCAACCGTACCAGATCCTTGTAGTTTTCCTCCTTCAGCAGCGTTATGATACTTTCGGAAAGCAATTTCACATCGGCCTCGGTCGCCGTTTCCAGATCGTCGGGATCTTTACCAAACAGCTCGGTTACGATCGGATACATTTGCACCACAATATCCTCCCATTCTTCTTCCTTCGTCTTCATTTTGTTGTTGTGTTCCATTAGCTGTGCGCGTAGGGCCTGCAGCTTTTTGTCTTCCTCCTCGTACTGATCCCTTAGCTCAGCGAGAGATAGCTAAAACAGAAAGCAGTTTGATAGCTATGGGCATAAACTGTACGGCAAAAGAAAAACTGGCCAACTAACCTTCGCGGCAAATGGATTGTGCTCGAGAAAAGCCTTTATCAATGCGATTGCTTGCTTGCGCACCACTAGCGCCTTATCCTCCAAACGTTCGACGGCCACATTCAGCACCCGGTGTATCCAGGCGAGCGGTACAGCATTGTGCTCTTTGAGATTCAACCATACTTGCAAAACCTTCGACCGCACATGCGCCGATATGTCCATGATGTGATTGAGCAGATCCTCCAGAAACTCGTCCCGCGTCTCCTTTAGCTCGTCGGGCAGCTCTTCCTTCCGACGTGAGCTCGCTGACGATCGCTTCGCCCATAATTTGCAGTACACAGTTACGCAGCGTGAACGATTCCAGATTCAGCAG
Organism: Anopheles maculatus; assembly: GCA_002091835.1. NCBI lineage: Eukaryota > Metazoa > Arthropoda > Insecta > Diptera > Culicidae > Anopheles > Anopheles maculatus. The sequence continues at coordinate 133,838 of KZ062336.1, forward strand.
CTCCTCACTCAGCATCGAAAGGTGTGGTATCATCAGTTTCGGGGCTAGCGTACCGAGTTCGATCAGAAAATGGCTATAAAATTTCGCCGTTTGCGAATCGGCCGAATCCACACTCAACCGTTCGATAATTTCTTTTATAATCACGGGGTAGATCGTTTGTATGCTAAACTCTTCGTACAGCAGTAAAACTCCAGCAGCAACGGGAGGGATCGCTGTTTCGAAGTGTTCGATGATCTGCATAATACGCACCGGGAACGCTAGTGAATGATTGTAGCGCTTGATGGCGGTGCCTAGAATTCGGAACACACCATCCGCTATGTTGCGGGCTCCAGCTTCATCGTGTAGATTTCGAACAGCACCTGAACCATCTGCGTATCGATGTCACCATTCTCGACCCACTCCTGTATTAGTACCTCCATGGCGGTGTATTGGCCGCGTGATAGATTGGTCAGAAATTGGCTCAAATTGCGCACCACCTTTACCGTGTGCGCCCGGCCCCCCAGGTTCGTTTCGAACAGGACCCGTTTGTAGGCGGCCGTTACGTTCTCGCGCTTCTCTTTATCGGATGACCACACGAGATAAAGCATTTGCTGCATGCCCTGCTCCGTACCCTTGATACCGAACAGATACGCAGAGGTAAAGAAATCGATCGCTCCGTGCACATCCGTTTGGGCCTTGGACATCAGCATTTCGAGCAGCTTCGGAACGGCATTCGATATCAGCTCCGAGAAGCGTAAGGAATCGTGCAGAAAGTTGACCGAATTTTCCACCTTCCCGACCTCGGCACTCTGGAACAAAGGAAGGGTTTCCAACTGTTAGAAAAATGTTTGCCTATTTGGTGATAAGGGGGGGGTTTTGTTACCAATTGAGCATCCGTATGACCATGAATATAATAACTCTTCATCAGCGTAATGTAATACATGCACTGATGCTCGAACGTCATCTCCTTGCGTTCATCGCTATTGCCCAGCGCGTAATCGGCCCGCTGTACCAACCGTACCAGATCCTTGTAGTTTTCCTCCTTCAGCAGCGTTATGATACTTTCGGAAAGCAATTTCACATCGGCCTCGGTCGCCGTCATCATTCGTCGACGGTAAAACGTTTCCCATTTTTAGTTAATTGCACATACTTGTTTGATTTACCAGAGACTTTAATTTAGAATTTTACTCCTGTCTTAAGTGCTTCAGTTTCACGCACATGCCGATGGGAGCATTTACCCAACGGACATCTTTTACATCCACTTGCCGGATTTCTGCTTGCTGCAACCATTCTGGTCAGTGCATCGACGGAACTATCCACTGGTTGAGCGGTACGATTATCAGCAGTTTGAGGGTGTTCTGTTTTTAAGAAAATTGTTTGCAGTGTGGCATCCGATGCAGAAGATATTTGACTTTTACGGGACGCTGCAGTTATCAGTTGTTGTAGCGGATCAATCTTTGGTTCCTCTGAAGACGGAAAATTGTACGTAGTGATTGTACTGATCGAACTGGAGGGGTCTGCGAGGGGGAAAAACAAAAAAATGCTGTAGGTGAATCTCATTGACTTCGGGGACCTTCTAAACGTTACCTTTCAGTAAAAGCTTCGGGACATTTATCAGCGATTGTGCGCTGATGGTTTTATCTTTCATCTGTCGAACATCATCGTGCGCTGGTGGTTTCTCATCATCGGTAGAAAGTTTGAAATCTTCTGCATTGCTGTTAACGGTGGATTGAACTTCTTTACGATTTACGATGTGTAGTTTGCTCTTCAAATCGCGTACCATTTCCTGCAGCCGCTGCCTATCTGGATAGTGAGAATTGCGCACATGTTTTTCACAAATACGGTTAATGTTTTCATCGGAATAGTTTTTTGTGTTTATTATATCCTGCGTCAATCTGTACAGGAAATGTGATAACTCTCGATCATCCTCGAAGCTGGTCAGTGAGAGCAAACATAAATAATTTTATGAAACGAAATCAATTCAAAAAAAATTGACGTTTATGCATTTTTTACTTACGGCTCTAAATTGAATTCAAACGCCGGAAAATGCTGCGCGGCCTGTTTTCTCTGTCGTCCACAAATTTTGCACTGTTCCATTATTTCTGCATAGGGGGAAAACTAAAAATATACAATACTTTTGCATACAAAAGCACTCTTCGATTACAGCTACCCAAAACCCCTTTCCAAACTGAAACAAAGAAGCCATCTTCGTACCCAGCCCTGAACAAATGTCATTTTTTTTTTGCTGGTACTTTGCGAGAATCTGACAAGTGTCCGTGTTTTTATTTATTTACAGCAACATCTGGGCAAAAACGAACTCCGTTGCTGTTGATGGTGTATTTTCGGTGTTTTAAGCAGCAAAGGTCAAGACATTTTAACCCAAAACGTGTCAATTTTACCCTGACCAAGCTCAAGATAGTGTTCCCTCGCGTATTCCTTTACTACGTTGTGTATCTTTGTGGTGTTGCGTTCGCTAAATTAAACGTATAGTTTTCCGTTTCATGTGCGAATACGGTGTTGAGTGATTTTTAGCAGAATTATGCTCGATCATTTGTGCAGGTTAAGTGAAATGAAGGAAAGGCAATAAACCCTTCTTAATCCGTGGATCAGAGTGAAAAGTGTTGTCGAGCGATTAGATTGTGGTGCATCGCGTAGAGCAAGGTGTTATTGTTTTGGTTCTGGTTGTGTTGCTTTCTTTTTCAATTGCAATCCGTATACCCTGTGTGCTATGGTGCGTGAGTGTATGTATGCAGTGTAACAATCTGAGCAACAATCTATCCATCGAGATGAGCACCGATAGGCTGCTGTTTAGAAATCCGAGCGAGGAGGAATCGCTTTCTGGCACCCCGATCAGTAAGTCGCCCTCGTTGGCATCCATCCGCGAAGGGTTAACGCGACGGGAAAGCTATTGCTCCCTGGCATCCTACTCGACCGCAAGTCCCTCGGCCAACGATGGTGATGGTGGGTGTAGAAAAAGGCAGGCCGGTAAGTTTGCATCTTCTCTTACATTTCGTTTTCCTTATAGAATTTACATTTTATTTAGTCTTCTGTTCAAAAGTGTAGTGCTGTGTCAAGTGTCAATTCCCCCCCGTACGCACGGTACCACAGATATGTATCGATTGGTTTAATAAAATTTACATAATCAAACGGACAACGTAATAACATTTGCTCCCCGGGGATGTCGGGAATTAGAGCGGAAACACACTAACCACCGCAACCGATGGAACAACGTGCGCCCAGGACGGGAATCTTGCCAGCAGCTCATCGAAATCGGCCGTATGCATGTGTTGATACTCCCAGAATTTGGTAGTAACGACAATATCGACCAGATCGCCATTATCTTTCGGCTGATCGTATTGCACATCAACGGTCATGTTCCATGCCTTCCCCGGCAAGCCATGGGTGATGAAGATAAAGTGTCCATCACGACCACTGAACTTTGCTGGCGGTGGCACATGATCTAGCACTGACCAGCCGATCAACTGTACGCCCTCCTTCGGTCCAATGATGATAGAAGACTGTATGTTACCTTCCATGGTGAACAGCAAACGCTGGGTATGTACGTCGAGCTGCTCCGTGCCAAGATAAGCCATTGTGACCATATTATCGACGATCGGTTCAGGACCGGGCAGCCAATAGTTGCTGTGAAGTGTGTGAATTGTGATTAGCTGCGGTTGCGGTTTTGGTAATTTACGAAGGGAACAACTCACTTGAACCGCATCTGATGCCACAGGGAGTAAAATGGTAGCGCACAAAACAGTTCCTTTTGGCAGGAATCGACCTGCCGCATCGGAACAAGCGTTTCACCGGGTGCAACGTACTCTTCAATCGTTGCTCGAGTGTTTCGATCCATCTCCTGAAACAAGAACCCTGCGTCCGAGTGCTTGTACAGTCCGTATTCGTCGTGAAACACTCGGAACGTGTGCTGTGGAAAGAACATTAAATTCACCCTAAAATTCCTAGATGGGTTGTGTGTGATTCCTTTCTCACCGTAACGTAGTGCCGTTGGGGTGTTGGATCCTTTGCCATGCTTTCATCCCTGTACGGGAATCCAACCGGGCTCAAGCATGCCAATGCCAGCGTAAATACGATGATAGCCGATAGCTTAGCGGTGAAATTCATCATTTGTCGCAGCTGTCCTATAAACGGAATCAAATAGCTACAGCATAGTAGCGTTCCCGCCGCAGCGAGCAGCGAGATGAACACTTCCGGATTGCGCGAACCCCCGAAACGGCCCGTAATTGGTACGAAAAGTTGTATGAGCACGTTGTAAAAATTGGTTGACCATAGGAGGGCAGGCAGTTGGAATGCTAGATGCACGTAAATCCAACGACGATTCGTTCTGCTAGTGTTGAGGATGGCGTTTATCAGGGACGATCCGAGGGAACAGGCGAGTAGCACCATAGGAATGTAACCACTACGATACCCGGCACTGGTTGCGGCTAGGGTAATAATGCTCCAGAACACATTCACTCCGATCAGTCGTGCTTGGGTCATTTGACCTAATGAAAGATTGCTCTGCGAATTGTAATAACAACAAATATGTTAATTTACTTCATATAGCACTTCGTGCAAGTTTACGTTCTAGTTTGGGGTGCCAGGTGTAAGTTGTAGTTACCTTTTCGTTGCTGTAAAAAGTCGTAAGAAACAGATAGACGAAACAGTGCGCCAATAGTGCAGAACAGCAGTAAAGGCCCAGGATAAGCGGCGTGTTCGTGTACCAGGTCATAGTTTTACCGAAGAAATCTAGCTGACGTGCAATAGTGGTGCATGCAATTAGACTAAAGATTGTTCCCATTACGGTGCCGGCCAATCCGAACGCAACTTCTCGCAAAACTTCTTTGGCGCGCATTCGGGAAAAGCCTATCAAAGGCACAATCACGGAAAGTAGTGCAACGGCCAAATTAATGATACGCCCACTAGCCACCGAGTAATGCACAAACGCAAGCCCGATAAAGTCGAAGAAAACCGTTTCACCGGTGGGTAGGCTGGAGGCTGCCAGCTCATCACATTCGGCCAAATCGCGCGTCAGTGCGAGCACATTGTCCCCGGTGCGCTGCAGTACCTCGAGCGACAGGAAGTCCATCGAGTCGTAACGCGTGTGGTACCGGTACCCGTTGGCAATGTGAGCGAAATCCATCCCGGGCACCTCTCCGTAATCGCGAAACATTCGGAAATCCGTATCGGAAGGGATCAGCCCGAGCTGAAAGATTTCCTCCCCAACGGTGTGCGCGAATGGATGACGTATGGCGCGTGCGTATGCCTGGATCAACCATGGATGATGTGGTCCAGCTTGAAACAAAACCTCCTTCCCACCGGAACCGGACGATTCGAGATTTAGAAACGCGCGTACTTCGGCCGCCCACCGGTGCTGAGTGATGAATCCGTGAGCCGCTTGAAGCATTGTTTCTTCGGCTCCGTTAAACAGGAACAGTACCGTGTGCCTTGTGCGTACCGGTTGGCGGGATAAGACACGCAAAACTTCCAGCATCACGGCACAACTTGCACCATCGTCACTAGCGCCCGGGCTGCTTGCCACCGTGTCAAAGTGGCAGTTTAACAAAAGCGCATGGCGAGGATCATTACCCTCCAAACGCACCACAAGGTTCTGCACGTTCCGGTACATGCTGGTCATCGATTGGTTTAGCAAGGCGATGCTAAACGCTCCGGTCACCGTTTGGCTGTCGAGTTCGAGCTGTTGGCTGTCATGTTTGGATGCTTCGATGCGTTGCACTTCCTGCAGCAAGAACTCGTACGCCAGCACTTCATTGGCCTGACTTCCTGCCGGCTTGGGACCCAGATCGTTGAGCGTCTTCAGACTAGCCCAGGCACGCTCGGCAATAAACGCACTGGGCGAACGTTCTAGATCCCCCAGCGTCAGTGCCGGTGGAAGCCGGGTGGACAAATAGCTCGTCAACAGTCCACAGCCGAGCACAGCCAATAGTGCACCGTACACTGCACCACTGTTGAGCTGATGCAGATTCCCGACCACGTGTCGTTCGTCCTCCTTAAAGCGGACACGCTTTTGCTGTGGCATTTTCTTTGCCGGGTAGTATTTAGTATGGGAAACACAGAAACACAGAAGCACTGGCACCGGGGTTCGCGAATGAACTGGCTGACGTTGCACGGTTTTACCCCACGGACAGATGTGTGGCTTCACTGCACGATGGGCGCGCTTTATCTCTGGTACGATGGTGTACGATAGGTTGGCTAGTTAGTGTGTTATCGCAGTATCGACCAAAGGTGTGGATTTTACTTAGAAGGGGCAGGGGCACGGTATATGGTCCAGGTCCACGATGGTTATGATGGAGCAAAACACGACGCATTTGGAGTAGTGTGTGTGTGTGTGTGTGTGTGTGTTTGTGTGTACGTGCGCTTATGTATTACAAATTACCACAAGCTAGGTGCATCGGCGTGAATGACTAGCAGATAAAAACATAGAATTGTGCTTTATTTTCGAAATCTGTTCTCAAACAGATGATGTTGTGTGCGTGAGATTTTCGAAATTCTTACTCTACTATCAAAATCGCCTGCACCGCCTTACTGTGGAGATAAGCGATATCGCGAGGAAAACGCCATTATTTATTTATGGATTGAATTTAAACTAAATCCTTTTATGAACAACCTGTTTTATTGCTGCTGGTAGTCACTTACCTTAGACGTTATCATTTCATCTAAGTCCTTCTCGGTCCATGTGGACGGATAAACAAAACATTACGGGCAAGGTTGTCCGGTAAAATTCTCATGACATTTGATACAGGAGCCTGACGAGTCTAATTCGCTGCCCGATGGTGCGATCAGCAACAGCTCATAAAGCTCGTTATTGTAGCTCGATTGTCGTCGTTCGAGGCTAAATGTTAGTACTCCTAGTACATGATTTGATACGAGGTTTATGATTATTACTATCAAGATCGTTGCCCAAAATCCAACCGAAAATTTGGAGCTGTTTGCTTAATCGTTTGTCTGCTTACTTAAACCAGTGATTTCTATGTCATCGGCGTATGCTAAAGTTTCCTTCTCCAAGTTTAGGATGGGGCGACCCTGTGGTATATACGATAGCGGTGCCGGTCTCCATACGGCAGGACTGAGGTTCGAATCCCGTCGGACCGCTTCCCCGTACACAGGACTGACTATCCAGCTACGGGTAAAACTAAGTCACAGAAAGCTAACAAGAGCAGGCCAACACCTCACGATATTGTAGTGTCAAGGAAGAAGAAGAAGAATCTAGGATGGGCCCTGTTTAGCGTTAGGTGTCAAGCAAACGCATCTCACTCAGAGGTCCTCATTCGTTTACGATTCTTTTCTTCTTTTTTGGCCTGCTCCTACGGAGCACGTCTAATAGACATGGCCTGGTTCCCAATCATTATCCAGGAAACACGCTCCCTGGCTGTGCTCTTCCACCCTCGGCTGCATCCGATCTCCCTCAGGTCTGATTCTACTTGATCCTCGCTGTGCTCCTCAATGCCTCGTGCCGAACGGGTCGTTGACGAGCACCTTCCTGGCAGGTCATGAGTCGGCATCCTTATCACGTGCCTCAACCAGCGTATCCTTCTGGCTTTTGGCAACCGTCAGGATGTCAGCATCGCCAAACAGCTCAGCTAGAGCTCGTGGTTCATTCTCTTTCTTCACACCGCCAAAGATAGTCCGTAGCACACCCGCCACTCGGAAATAACGAGTGCATTGGCATAGTCCTCCGCCAGCATAGTCCGGCCTCTAGGACTACCGACCGTATCAGTGTGCGATACAGGGCGCATTTCGTGCGTTGTTGGTATCTTCCGGATCTCAGGAGTTTGTGGAGGCACTATTCGCCTGAACAATGCACCTTCGGATTTCGCTGCTTACGTTGTTATCCGAAGTTACGATCGTGCCAATGTAGCAAAACTCCTCTATTACCTCAAGATCGTCACAATCAACATCGTCAGAGCCTCCGGCAAGAAGGTAGCAGGTGTTACTCTCACCTTGCTGACGTGTGGCAGGTAACATCGGGAGTTGTCGGCATGGTCGAAGCGAGAGAAACCGTACAGCCGCATGATGTATCGCAGGCTACCTTGAAGTCAAGGTGGTGCGTGGAGATCCGGTGCTCCTGGCACATCTGAAGGATTTGCCCACTTACGATACTGTTTAGCAGACAAGCATTTGTTGTATTAAGTACGAGATGCACTGTTGCATCTAATAAAAAGTGCATCGGTTGCACCCCAACACTTCCATCCCATAACATTCTTTGTCCCTAAAATGAATCATCGTGTATGCAAGACACCCATACCATAACACCTTCAAACCCAACTGTAAACAAACTGCTGACTTGCACCCGGCATCATACCAAGAGCAAAAGAACTTTAACCATTCTCTACTGCGCGAGTGTGCGTGTGTTGTATGTGGTGGGTTTGTTTTGTTTACTACCCTTGCTATGGGGGGCTGAAACAGTCACGGACGGCAGGGGTGCGTAGAATCGTGGAATGGTAGGTGACCGTTCAACTGCGCATGTCCTTTTGTTTTCCCTTTGCTTTCAAACAAAACCCCATATATCCCATAGTCCAAATGTCAAACTTTCCGCCTTCGCGTACGGTGCCTTTCACTGCTGTCCCATTGGTTTTGTTCAATCCGTGCAGCCCTGACCGCTTGCGTAGCAATCGCAGACGTTGAATTTGGTGAAAAATCGATAACATAAGCCAATGCGAAAATAGGAGAATTCCTGTCCAGATTGTAGCGTATTATTTATGCGCGTGTGACGTTCGTTTTCTGTTTAATAGTTGCCTTTTCGAGCGTACAAACTGGAAACCTCAAAAACTGTGCTTTATTTCTTCGTGTAATAACGCAAAGTGGGAGAAAGGTGCGTTATCAACATAGTGTGAACATATTTCAATCGAACGAAACAGTTAAAGTACGGCGGCAAAACGGAAACATTGCTGAGTCACCCTTTAGGCTCCGTAAATCGCACTGTAAGTTAAAGGGAAAAATAAGGGAAGCTTCAGGGATGTAATGAATGGCGTCGTGCATCCTTGGAACAATGGAGGAACGTACAGGACGTGCGGAAGCATACTGTAGACGAAGTTTTGTTTTTTTTTTTTTTTGGAAGAAAATGTATCAGAATTGTTTGACAATCCTCTCGAACAATGTGGAATTTGCGTTGTTGGAATGAAAGTCTTGTACTATCTTTCTAGTGTTTTGGTCGCGACCAAGGCTACCGTGTTTTGTGCCATTTTTTTGCCACTTAGGCCAAGGTCAAGAGCGTGTTCACAAATGTAGGGTTAACTTCATGTAATTTACATCTCTTCCTACACAACCTACAGCCACGTAGAACAAATCGAATCCTTAAAACCATCCGATCCTGAGCTTGAGATAAAGCATATGTGTATCAGGTTTATGGCACGATTGTCTTTATTGATCGTAAAAATTTTCATCTTCTTTTTAATTATCTCTAGATTGCTCTGGACAAAAATAGGGTCTTTCCTTTCTATTTATTATTAGCCTACATAGTTTGCTATTTGCTACAGGACGAAGCTGTCCGGATCGGATTCGGAAACACGGCTATGATAACAATTTTCTTCCAAAAATTGCAAAAAAAACTCCTCCAGGATTGTTTACGACCAGCTTACTCATTCATATTCGCTGTTAATGGATGTGTGATTTCTCTTCTTTCACGTGCACAACCCCCTACACCTAATAACGTTGCGTTCCGAAATCGTGGTGATCGTAGCCAAAAATGCGTGCGTTGGGCATTGCGCAGCCGAACAACCACCATCAAACGACTGTCGCCAGCAGCACCACCTCCTCCACCACCGCCAGCAATGTCGGCAGCGTCGTCGGTGCGTCGACCGGTGGCAGCGCGGCCGGGATCAACGGTAAGAACGGCAACGGAGACGGACACCATCACGGACCGGGTGCCACCCTGATCACGCTGCCCCGAGCCATCCCCGCCGGTACCGGTGGCACGAACGGCGATGGGAGCCGTGCTGGCGGTCAGCTGCGGGTCGCTGGCGGGGTGGCCGGCAGCGTCAGCGATACCGCCGCCCAGGACACAATCTATCTGTGCAACTTTCGCGTCACCGTCGACGGCGAATGGCTCTGCCTGAAGGAGCTGCAGGATCTCGATATCAAAGATGGGCAGACGGGTGGTGGTGGTGGCGGCGGCTACGGCGGTGGGGTCGATGCGCTGGGCGGCGGCGGAGGGGGTGCAGCCGGAGGAACCAGTGACTGCAACGCACTCAATAGTTTCGGTATAATTGAGAACGTAAAATGCGAAGAGAAGATTATCGAGCGCGATTGGGTTAACTACTACTGTAGGTGCCTTTTTTTACTGTACAACAAAGCCTCCCTTTTCCCACACACACACACATACACACACACACAGACCCACACAGACATAGAGAACTCATTTCGTTGTTACTTGATTTCCTTTTCTATATCGTTTCCCTGTTTTTGTTCCGTTGATTTTCCACGTAGAAATGTGTGTAATGTGGTTTCCCTGCGTACCTTTCACACAAAGTACTGCGGCTATTTAACACCATTTTAAACCAAAAAAAAACAAAACTTTGTGTCTGGGTACGTGTATTTTTTTGTTTGTTTTTTGGACATACTATTATAATTTGCAATGTTGAGATAGGCACGTTCAAATGGCTCACCCAAAGGAGGGAAAGCGCAAACGATTCCTTTGGGACGATCCAAACAAAGGCTACGACTGACTGTGCAAGCATCTTACAGAACTCTAGATGATTGGCTTACAGTTCGCTTTAAAGATGCAAGCTGTGCTTAAAACTACATTCTTGAAGAATTTGAAGGGCGAATTCTGTACACGAATGTGCTTCATCTTTCACCAATGCATATTATATCGGATTAGTTTATTTGGTTGTTTAACTTAGATGTTTATCATTAATTATTGGTTGTTAAGTTACTGCTGCTTTCTTGTGCAATATTTTAGCGCGATTATTACGTGTAATCTTTAGGCGATCTAATGGCGAATGATCTAACATTCGATTTGAGTACCTTACCACAAAATAAGACCCATTTGTTTAATCATCATCTTTGGTAAAAGGGTTTTTAATTAGGCGGTGCGTAACGGTCTGTCCGACACGTCTGAATCTTGCAATGATGCTCGTTCAATACACGAGATACAGCTACAGGAACGTGATATCTGATTCTTCTTAATGCCTGATGGTCCTGGTTGAGGATGATCTACCTTTAATTTTCGCTGTTGTTTTGATGAAGATGGCTCATGCACAGCAACGGGTTTGTAGCCTTTAGCAGTAGACTTCCAACTGCGTGGTTGAATACGCTGCATGAGCCGTGCCAGTGAGAACTTTCGCCGACCTGTACCCGAGTTTCTGGCACCTAAAACAAGTTGTTAAATAGGTTTAATTTTGGGCAATCAGTTACGGCACACACACACTACACATATTCTTACCATCGTTATTAGTATCCGCTTCAAGCCGATCAAAAACAGTCAACTCGTCCTCTTCGCTGACCTCCCTAGATAACATTCGTTTACTTGAACTTCTTCGCCGACGCCCTTTCACAGATTGGCTACGTCTTTTCGTGAAACGGTTATTGGCGATAATTTTCCTATTCTGCTGCATTTGAAAAATTATATACACAACTAACAGCACCGCCAAACTACACCCTATCCAAATGGAAAGCTTCTTAAGTGTGGACATTTCTGGTTGGTTTTCAGTTGCATCTGCATTTTCTTGCAGTTCATCGGAATCTTGATCGATCCCATCATCTGGCAACTGTTCATTCATTGCAGTGATAGATTTTTTTGGATGCTTACGCCCATTCTCGGCACTTTTCTGTACTTGGAGCACAGCTTCGAACGCTGGATAGAGAGTAGAAATTTGTCCTTTTGCTAAGATATACTTTGTGTGGCTTGATATCCATTCGGCGAAAGTTTGCTGAAACACTTCCAGTGTGTCCTTTTTGCTCGCAAAACATCGGACGATTTCAAGGTAATAATTTGACAGCATACGAGCGGCACGTTTCGATTTGGGGTTATGCACCGTCCCGTTATGGAAATACGGTAGAGATATAAGAAGTATTTCTTGCATATCTTCGTCGATCTCCACATAAGGTTGTAACGAACCCGAAGACACGGTCTCTGACAAGCGGTGACAGTTGTGTTCTGCCGGTTCAAATCGGTCATCTGCTAAAGGTTTCAATTGGGTGTAAAAATGTGAAGGATCAAGTGCGTCTATTTGCCAGTAACTTCCGGCAAACCGTCTGCCGCTACCGTTGCTTCCGAGCATCGTTTGATATTTTGCTAAAAGTCGTAACGCTTCGCTAACGGCAACCTGGCTTACAAAGCCTCCGTAGTAGGAGTATTTTATCGCTGGCACAAAATAGCTATACATATAAGCGCCGCAGACATCCGCCAAAGCAATTAGCATTAGCTCCTTTTTTTGGCGATCGTCAAATGTTTTTATGATGGTGCTTTCTAGTTGATTAAAAAGTTCAATATTTTGCATAATTACGACATCGTTTAAAGGCTCAAATTGTTGGGTTCTTTTGGGAATCATTTGCTAAAATCAAAGGCAAAGAAAATGTTGAATGTTTAACAATTATCTTCAAATGTATCGATTATTTTACCTCGAAATTACGCTTTGCTTGGAACACAGTTAAATCGTCAGCTGTGATACAGGATTGCCACAATTGCGGTGTACTATTGCTTGCAGTGAAGAGATTCTCGTCGATACTTTTTTCCTTGCCCAGTATTCCGGCCACCATCATGCTACCAATTAATAAGATGGACAAACTGCGAGAAAATCGGTATTGGCTTCTATATTTAGGACCAATCACACGGAAGAAGTACAGCGCCATTTTCATCACTTTCACCCTGTTTTCTAGTAGTTTCTTGCAAATCTATTAAATCAGTGCTGGTATGCAGTTTGTGTTTCCCTCGAATTTGTCTGTCCATGATCTTAAAACAAAAACTTCAGTCAATCGTTGTTGTCATCGTAGTAAACCGCATCCGTAGACTACTGCGATCGTGTTATGTAGCCGAAACAACCGAAACGAACGCCTGAGTACGTATTGTTTGTCTCTGCTTTTTTCCATGTCACACGCGACAGCACGCGATCCGGCCTCGATCGAACGGAGCAATCTGGTAAAGATATGCAAACTGGTCGTAAAGGAATTGTTGGAGCAGTCGCTGCGCTTTGGCCGCATGCTGGACTCGGACCATCTGCCGCTGCAGCACTTCTTCATCGTGCTAGAGCACGTGTTGCGGCATGGGCTGAAGCCAAAGAAGGGTCTACTCGGTCCGAAAAAGGAGCTGTGGGACATTTTGCAAAGCGTCGAGCGGTACTGTGTTGAAGCGATGGATATTACTTCGTCCGTGCGCGATCTGCCAACGGTGCGGACGCACATGGGCCGTGCCAGGGCGTGGTTACGATTGGCACTGATGCAGAAAAAGCTGGCCGACTATCTGCAGGTGCTGATCGAGCATCGGGATGATTCGCTGGCCGAGTATTACGAACCACACGCACTGATGATGAGCGATGAGGTAGGGACATTCGAACGGAAGGGCATTCACCCATTAGTTTTGCAAGCTTTTAATTCAACGCCGATTCTCGTTTTGTGTCCATTACCCGCCGCTTTCCAGATCATAATCATCGTAGGCATTCTCGTGGGCCTGAATGTGATCGATTGCAATTTGTGCGTAAAGGAGGAAGACCTGGATTCGCAGCAAGGTGTGATCGACTTTTCGCTGTACCTTCGGTCAAGCTCGCGCAACAGCCCGGACGAGGAAAACAATGGTGGGGTTGGGGCGGGACTCGATGACAGTGCGACCGGTGCCATGACGGCCGTGTTGGACCAGAAGAATTACATCGAAGAACTTAATCGACATCTCAAGTAAGCGACCCATGGCAACTATGCATGCCCATCACCAACCGGCAAGCCACGGATTCTAATGAATTTAAATTTAAAACAGTGCTACTGTCGCCAATTTACAAGCCAAGGTCGAATCACTCACCACGACCAACGCGCTCATGAAAGAAGATTTAGCCATTGCCCGGAACAGCCTAATGGCACTGCAGGCAGAAAATGCGGCCCTCCGAAGGGCATCCCAGCACGGACACCCGATCGAAGACAAGACGAATGTACTGGATCGTTTTGATCCCGAAATGGCAGAAACGCTGGCGGAAGAACGCAAAAAGCGACAGGAGATCGAGAAGGAACTGGACCTACAAGTTAGTAATAGGGGGGCCTCGATAGAAGATACACGCACCGATACTCAAGCATCATTCGTGTTTTCTACTCGATCATCATTTTCTATTAGGTAGCCCTGAAGTCGGAAACGGAAATGGCCATGAAGCTGTTAGAGAAGGATATACACGAAAAACAGGATACGATCGTTTCGCTACGCCGTCAGCTAGAGGACATCAAATCAATCAATCTTGACATGTATCGTAAACTTCAGGTAATATGAGGGTTCTGGGGATTTTTGGGGAAATGGGGTTTTGCGTCCGATATGGGTTCGGGATCACTTAATGATGTTCTCCATGGGTTTAATGAAGCATAATGCGAGCGGAAAGCTATAAATAGCGTCTCACCTCTTTATCTTCGTCTCCTCAAACCGTCCGTGCGTCAGGAATGTGAACTGGAACTGACCCAAAAGGGTGAAATGGTATCACGGTTACAGATCAAAGCTTCCCAGATAGGCAAAATACTGTCAAATCTCGAGCGAAAGGGAGCTGCCGACGCAATGACGGATTCGCAAATCAGCACAATCAACTCGTTCGCCGGTTCCGGTGGTGTATCGTCCCCGTCCGGGACTGGGTCGTATGGGAGCGGGCTCGTTGGTCCGCCGAACAAAAAACCGCACCTAAAGATCGGTACCATTCCACCGTTCAATGCAAACAAGTTGCGGAAATCTCCGTCGGTCGGTGGAGCAGCAGCGGCGACAGGAAGTTCTGCGGGAGCTGGTGCTGCTGCAACTGCTGCCGAAGCTAAAGGCACGACATCACAAACGGCTCCTGTAGGGGGCTGTGCAACAGCGCAAGGACAGCAGGAACAGGACTTGCAGAAAAGATTATCCTCTCCTCCGCAAGTGGATCTCGGTGGTACTGGTAGTGCAAGTACTACCGGTAGTAACCCTGGTGCACAGCTATCGGAAAGCGAAAATAGTCCAGCTTCGCCATGCAATGCAGACAAACTACCCAACGAATAATCTTTGATCTGTTCGTGAGAAACAAAGCAAACAATTTATTTACCTAAACTAAAGTACACGCGTTCGAAGACTGCTTGGGGCCGGCATGGGGTCAGCATGAAAATAACGGGGGGGGGTTTAGGAAGCATAGTTTTAACAATCTCCCGCATGTCTAAACACAGCTACACTCCATCGGCGTAAGAGTGTCATCAATATAGCAGAGCAGGGATGATCGTAATCTGTGTAGATTGTGGGAAACAGACATGCAAACATCAGCAAAACCATGTTAATCAATTACTTATGTATACAATTCCACCTCCCCACACACACACACATGTATTCTTATTATAGGAGTGTGAGGCGTCGCTGAAGCACAAAACCGAGTTAATGTCGCGGATGGAAACGCAGCGCGAATCGATGGCAAGTGCGATATCGCAGCTGGAAAAAAAGTATGCCACTCGTTTCTATGTTCTTACTACTGTTGTGTTTTTGTATCAGTAAACTACTACAATGATTAAGTTAACCTACTGTACGCGTATTATGCTATGCCTTTCTCTGCCCTTAACCTGTGCGTCACAATACTATCCTGCTTGAGTGCAGTACAGTTGAATTGAGTTCTTGTTCTTCTGGTAGTAGTCATGAAATAGGCCGCGTAGGTGCGCAACCAATTATTATCAATCTGCCCGTAAGTCAGGTTCACTCGCTCAGAGGGTGGGAAAACAAGGAAATACTTTGTATTGCTGCGTACCGCTATGATATAAATAAATGCAAATAAAAGAAAATGCAACACTTTTCACTAAACTTTTATACCAGCAGCAGCAGCAGCAACAGTGTTGTGTTGGTGTGATTGTTTGATGGAAAATTTGACAACGTGTTTTTTTCAATTCAATTTGTAACTTACAACAAAGAAAAAAAATCTTTTACATTTATTCCTATTTGTTTGGATAGTTTTCAAATTAAATTACTTATAATTTTCATTTTTTTGGCATTACAATTTTCCGCTCAATAGACAATAGACATTATAACTCACTCAATAACGCTTCAACATAGCGGCACTGATATTAAAATCATTGAAGTAGGGTTTTTGCATAAATTCTTTTATTTATTCATTTATTTATTTAATTATGAGTTATACATTCTTCTAACTGTGTAACCGTTATACGCTTATCGTATTTAGTTTACGGATGATTAATACAAGGGTTTTTTTTTGTTTAAATAACGATCAGAGATTTCGTAAACACGATCGTACGTGATTGCAATTACATTAATGAAGTAAGTACGTACCACATTTTAATCCTTTTGTAATGAAAGAAAATTTTAAACTGAAAATAAAATCACTACAAGAATGGCGATGCGTATCAATTTTGGATCATTTCGCCTTGAAGCATGGACTGATGAGCTTAACATGTGGCGCATCAAGAAGAAATTGATTTTAAATTGTAACTGTCATGTTCAATTTAAAAAAAGCGTATTCAATCGGTGCTAGGCTTGACATATTTTCTATGGAAAAACTTAGTAGAGACCGGGAACTTCCCTTGATTAGAGACTGGAAACGAAAGCTTTTTTAACTAAAATCCTCGGCCCAGTATACCTTGGTTGCTGTTCAATTGTGTCTTTGCTCGTTACATTTTTCGATTTTATACATATTTGGAGGTATTTTTTCTGTATTGTGACATACTTTTGTGCACACCTAAATTTAGCGCCATTGCCATCAGTAGATCGTTTGTTGGTTTACCAGCACAAAGTTAGGACCTTGCTGTTAAGGTCGAATGGGTCGTATGGTTTTAAAGATTCTATTAAAATTTAGATAGAAATTTCTGTGCTACGGGCTGTGTTACGATATCAGGATAGTTTCTGATAGAAAACACGACAAAACCTTTTTTAACTTAAAACGTTTAATGACAAGAACTCAACTCAACTGGCTAAGAATGGAATACTCTATCTAAATCTAGATAAAGGCAGTCTAATACCGCGTCAGTAGAAATGTGCGTCAAA
This sequence comes from Anopheles maculatus, assembly GCA_002091835.1. Taxonomy (NCBI): domain Eukaryota; kingdom Metazoa; phylum Arthropoda; class Insecta; order Diptera; family Culicidae; genus Anopheles; species Anopheles maculatus. Next base: position 150,954 of record KZ062336.1, read on the forward strand.
GGCATGAATGATTGAGATATGATTTTAATACCCCACGCAGATACAGCTCGGAAACTGCTAGCCTGAACGCTCTGCAAGAATCGTCCCAGGCGTTATCACTGCAAGTGGTCGCCAGCGAACAGAGGGCGGCAAGAGCCGAAGCAGATTTACGCATCGAGCGCGAATGGCGAACGGCCATGCAGGAGAAGGAGATGGAACACAAGGAAGTTATTAGCGAGCTGCAGCTGCAGATGAAACAACTGACGGATGATTCGAAGGTACCGTGGTGGTGGAGTTGATGTTGTATATTCGTTTGCTTCAATTTTCAATTTCCCCCTATCTCTCTCTCTTTCAGCAACTCGGAAAAGCCAACGTTGAGCTGGAAAAACTTCGCAGTCAATGGGCCGAAGATCAGCGCACGCTTGAGGAGCTCGGTGTACAGCTGAGCGTCAGCAAGTTGCAAATCTCGGAACTGAAGGAACGCGCCTCTGGCCACCACCACAATCATCAAGGCTCCGATAGCAACCGTGATGGCGACTCCGTCGGTAGCAGTGGCGGTGGTGGTTGGACACCGGATAAAGTCGTGTCAAAATGCACGGGGTGTGAAAAAGAATTTAGCATGACACGGCGAAAGCATCACTGCCGAAATTGTGGTAAAATATTTTGCTCCAGCTGCTCGGAGCACGTGGCCGCGCTAGCGACGACAGATCAGCAACAAACGGCCAACGGAAGTAAACCGGTGCGCGTGTGTGACCATTGTTGGGAAAAATTGGTTGCGAAGTAAAACCTGTAGCTGTCGGGAGGGAGGGAGTGCGTTAATGGGAGACGCACCGTTTTTAAATGGTTTTAATTGTGGAAAAGCAAACCAATTCCAACCCGTTCGACAAAATGCTCTACTCGGCGGGATGCCTTACAAATAGAATACCATAGATGGTGTGTTGTGCATAATCAGTCCTTGTGAAGTGCAAGTCGATAGAAAGATTATCAGCTCGATAAAATGTTTCATATACCTTTATATACTTGGAATGTTCGGTAGAATATTTATTTTAATAAACATAAGCACACGTACAGATTTGTGGGTTTACCTCTCTTATCACATATTGATGTTGATTTTAAGTAAAAAATAATTTTCTCATTCGATTTGAATTTTGGATTCGAGCCGATAGTTTTTTCACCGGTAGCTTTCGAGCAGTGCGGAATGACAGCTGAACAGTGCGAGCCAAAGCAACCCTGCGCAAAGTGTCACGTGAGGAACGCAGTGGGAATGGAACAAAAATCAATTTTCTGCCTAACACAATAACGTCATATGATCACAAGTGCAAATTCGGAGGGCAGATAACTTCACTGGACGGCAAGATGTTGCGGGCGATTTCCCTTCTTTTTGCGCTGATTGCAGCTGGTAAGTGTTTTTACGCATAAAATAACTGAAATAACCGTGGGCACTATTCGTATCACTTGCCCGAACCCCCATGGGATGCATTTGATGGGTGCAAATGTTTTAAAGGCAAAAGCATAAACATTACAACATGAACGACTCAAGGCCTGCTAGAAGTGATAATCGTTTGTGCATAACGAAAAAACATTTTTACATTTTATCAGCAAACTGTGATCAACTATCCGTGCTATATACGCCAAAAGCGGTCGAATTCAGTGGAAACAGCCGGTTGGATGCGGAAGCGCTGCCGGAAGTGTTCGGAGCTGCCCTGGGTTACTCCGTGAGCCTACCGACGGAATGGGACGGCATGATAATAAAGGACCCGTTCAACACTGCCAATGGTGCGGTCGTTGTTGTGGCCGAAGGACTTGAATCCGTTACAGTGGAGGTAAGTGCGTGTGACGCATCGCATCGTTCGACAATGTCTCATTTACGGTGACGTTTTTTTCCCCCCTAGGGTGCCAAGAGCTATCAATTGGACGGTAATACCGGATCCGTTGCACTGAGCGAGCTCATCCAGAAATCGGCCGATCACCAGGGCGTCAGTTTCGAGGTGGACCTGAAGGAATCGTCCGATAACTTTGCCACCCCGCTTGGCACGGTTCAGCCAGACGATGAGGAGGTGAAACCGCAACATCTGAAACCAAAATCGAACAAAGCCGATTCAGACTTTCTGCGCCAGATTGCGTTCCTAAATGGATTGAGCGACCTGCTCGTCACGTCGACCGACCGCATCCCGACCGTGCACATTGTTCGCGTATCCTTCGAAGCGCTGGTAGCTGCACACGAGCCGAACTCTCCCGCATTGGAAGAAGCGAAGAAGCTGTTCGTTAACGCGCTAGCCGGACTGGAGACGGCATCCGAAAAGGCGTTCGATGGTGCGGTTATTGTTGGTCTGGTGACGGCCAGCGAAGGTCAGCTGGTAGTACGTTCGAAGCGTCAGGCAACACAGCCGAAACAGGACGAAGTTGATGTAAGTAGTCACGTTGGGAGAGCTTTTAATCGAGCTGTCGATAAACCATTTCGATCGTTTCTTTCACAGGATAACCCAATGAACTTGGCCGACAAGTACAACGGCAACTATCCAGTCATGTTCAACATTATTCTGTGGTTCAGCGTTGTGCTAGTGTTCTCGCTGATTGCCATCTCGATCGTGATCGGCACAATGGATCCGGGTCGCGATTCCATCATCTACCGTATGACTTCGACCAGAATGAAGAAGGATAACTAAATCCATCCATCCGCACCATCTTCAACTATCTTTGGTAGGCCATAAGCGTTCCAGTCCCGTAGCTAAAAGACCATACTTGCTTTACTCGGTGCACTTGACCAACAACAACTCGGAAAGTATTACTACGTGCAGACCATCCCACTACTGGAACGCGAAAGCTTTAATGCTCCATTGAATGAGGGTCAAAACATGCAAAAACCTACCCGTGGTATATAAGACTCTTCTTTTTTCGTCGTACATCCAACCATCCATCACGATCCATCGCATATACACGTTCCCCGTGGGACGATGAAGGAACAACAACATCTTCCTAAAGAGTCCTAGCTGCGAAGCTGCGCTCAATCATCGCACAACGTCCACCTTCCCATGATACTTAAATGTTTCTTTGGTTTGTTTTCCCGATTGACATGAGCCCCCGAGTCGCCGTCGCCCTTGTCGGTGGATTTTGCCAACAATCAACCGCGATAATTTGCATATGCGGCGGTGTCCCTTTGTTTTCACTTGTTGTTGTTTAGTTGAGTTTCGTTCGTCAGGCGTAGAAAATAAATAAGGATAACATTCCAGAGTGGAGATTTGTGAAGGCTATTTTCGATGCAATATATTGGGAAATTGAACATGCATTATTTACAAGCTTTTCGATAAAACAGTTTGCCCCCGTTTTTTCTGTGGGCATTGGAGGATGATGTTTTTGCTATAACTAAAAATTGTCGGATGTTTATGTGTTTTTGCTAAGTTATAGCAAACTATAATTCCCTCTATTATAGCACCCAACTTGACAGCTGTCAAATGCGACGAGGTTTGGAAAATCAACAAGAAAAGAGAGCGCAGACTGTGTGTGTGTTTTTTTGTATTGTTTATTTAACTTTTACTGCAAAAAGTGCCTTATTTTGTTAACTACAAACCGATAGCGAGTGCCTTATCGATACTGTAGCAGCTGTTTGATTGGGTGAAAAGGGTGGCGTTTCGTTGAATAAACAACAAACCCATCCAGGTGCCGAAAGAGGTGTGTATAGTGTATGAAGATTATGAGCTCATCGGTAGGTACGGTTCCGTTCGGCGATCGTTCGCTGAGATGTGGGCCAAGAATATGTGAGTGTGTGCCCACCTACCTACATCTTCCCGTTCCAAGGTCTTTTCGATTTGGTGCTATTGGGTGATTTTTCAGCCCAAGATTCTTTATATTTCGTTACCCCCGTTCTGCTACTGTAAATTTGATACTGCTTTTTTCTGCCCTCTATAGTAACTTGTTACTCCTTTCTTGTAGTTTTTTTTGATTTTTCACCTCATTGGATCACTGCCATATACGGAAATCGAACGACAAAGGAGAAATTCGTTAAATTCTTACCATTAAGAACATGGCTCCAGTAGCAGGGTAAGCGTTTTCTTGGTTCGATGGATCTGAGGATCGATGGTTGTGGTGCTTCAAAAAACAACGTTTAGTCAAAACTAACAGAATAAAACAATGTAACACGTGGGTTAAGTGTGACCAGATGGTAGAGTGTGGTTTGCTTACTCTAAGGTGACCACCGCCACACCTACCCCACCCTACTTGTAAGCATTTCGAGTATCGCAATTGACTTGCGCAAGCTAACCGAACGCTAGATCACGCCTAAACAGCATACTCACACGTTTATTTATGCTCGCCTGTGGGAAAATTGAGGAATATATGTTTTAAACAGAAATTCGTTTTGCAAATGAAACAAATCCTAACACTTTAACCACAGTATTTGTTCGCTCCACTCTGCGCTCCAAAGGAAAGTTGTGTTCACTTTAATAATGCAACTGCAACTCCACATCACTTAGTCACCGAATTTTGACTGAGTTTTAGCAAACAAGATAACACAATCTTCACAATTGCACAATGACAAGAAATGTTCACAAAAGAACAACCCTTAAACCAACCTCACTTTACGAGAAGTGAGCGAGCGCGATCATGCACTTGGAAAGGGGTTGAGAAAACAAGAAAAGCAAAACAAGTCCTGCTTGCTGCACCGAAGATCACGCATTGATGACGACGATGCTGCTGTGGGCTTGTTTTCTCCTTAAAAGGCGTAAATCGCCATCCGTCGTACTTTCTTTTTTACCCTTCCTGCTGCTACTGCATGTACGATACACAGCGTCGGCGTTTTATTGAAACCGAACGGAACCAGGAAAACTGGCTAGCGTCGTGTAAATCCTTATTGGAAAAGTAGACCATCGTGTTTTCGTAGTCACAGCAGCAACGCGCGACGTATCGACGTATCCGCTTTTCAGTCGTAGTTGGCGTTGCTTTGCAGGATAAAGTGTTACCTCCTAGATACGAGCAAGATTACTAAAGTAACACCCCCGGTCACATCCACGTTGTACGGGACGGTGTTATAGTACTACTGAGCGAGCGGGTTACGTTTTATGTGTACCATTATCGGATCGCGATTCGTTTATCACGATAGCATTAATCCTACCTGAAGGCAAAAGAAGAAAGGAAAGATTCGCCACTGTGTGCCGGGTGGCGTCAAATGTCAGTATCTGCTGGAACCACGGTCACGGAAGCAGCTCGTCTCGTCGTATACCACTGCGTCCGTTGTGTGTGCAGCAGTGTACATACAGTTTCCTTTTAAGCTTCGTCAGCTAGAACAGCTTTGCGTTTGCGCTTTCTATTTCACGTACAACACGTACAACGAGCGTGTGATAAGTGTAGCGCGCAAACAACGCAGCAAAAGCGCTATGAGTGCACTGAAATTAAAACCCCTAGAAGATTCGAATCTTTACAAGCGCCGTACTACGTCCAAGGAGAATTTGCTTCAAACTGTAACAGTAGCGGGAGGCGATATGATACGTTCCCCTAGACCAGATCTGGACGGAACGACTTCGGACCATCCGTCTCCATCCTCTCCAAGGCTTACTGCTATGTCAATCGGTTTGGCTCAGCAACCACCAACGACAACACACTCACCGATGCACAATTTCGTTCCGTATCCACAATATCATCCCCACCAGGAGGAGAATTATTATCAGCGCCCGAAAACACCGATAAGAATGGCGAGTGGTGCCGGTACGCCGTTCACCAACATTGCTTCAGTGGGTCAGAAAAATGTACAATTCCGAACGCCTGCAGCTGGCAGAAGTGTGTACGATGGCAGTTCTACACCACAACAGCACCGTCCGCCCGCAGCAGTACCGTTCGAGCGTCCGGCCAATGCACACAGCAGTAGTGTGACGACGGCTCGTAACGAAGGGAACGTTAGTTTTGTGCAGCAACCATCACCGGCTGGAACGTATCAGAATCTACCGGTTATACCGCCGGCAACACCGACCACACCGGGCAGAAGGATGGAATCATGGGAACAGTTTGGCCGATCGGACCTGCAAACGGTTGCGGCCGGCGGGTTAGTCGATGTCTTTTCACCACCATTGGGCTATACGGTGTTTGGGGTTATTACAACATTGTGATCGTGTTGTGTTTGTGTCACGGATTCTTAGAAGCGCAGGCCACAAGCAGGCGTTGACGTAATTTCAGAAGCATTATTTTCAACGGGTGCTTGGTTGTTGTATATACAAACGCTTCAAACTTTGAGGACCATTTTTCTCTTTTCATCTAATAACTTACAAAAAATCGACTAAAAGGGGTCGATATGATGCACCCAAGAGTGCAGATTGTCGTTCTTTTTTATGCTTGCTTTGGGATGGCTAGCGGTCTTTACTTGTATCACCTTAATACTAGCCTAAATGTGCCTTTTTTTTACTTATCTTTGCTTTTACTGTTAAGTAAGTGTCCTGAAAAATGTCCTTAATGTCTTTCTATGTACATTCTTTGCAAAAGTGGCCTTTTTATTGCTTCATAACCCGCAATCATTCAGTACAATTGCTGTACTATAAATAATGATATCATTTTTTTTCAGTGTGACCACCACCAACAACATGTCGCTCGGCACCATGCACTGCACACGGTGTGACGAAGGGTTCGAACCTCACGAGCGTATCGTCAACTCGAACGGTCAGCTCTGGCATACGCAATGCTTCGTGTGAGTATTGGTGCATCCGACACGACGGATGTCCGTACTATAATTTCAACATTTGATTTTTTTAGGTGCGCCCAATGCTTCCGCCAGTTCCAGGACGGTATCTTCTACGAGTTCGAGGGACGCAAGTACTGCGAGAAGGACTTCCACATCCTGTTTGCGCCCTGCTGCAACAAGTGCAACAACTTTGTCATCGGGCGCGTCATTAAAGCGATGGCAGCGAACTGGCACCCGCAGTGTTTTACCTGCGAGCGGTGCAGTATTCCGTTGGCCGATTCGGGCTTCATTCGCAACCAGAATCGGGCGCTCTGTCACGATTGCAACCGTAAGGAGAAGGAGGTCGGTCTCGGCAAGCTGGTTTGCAACAAGTGCCAGTAAGTAGTGTCGCGGGTTGATCGGTTTTCATTAGATGGAGGGTATTTATATCGTGTTCTTGTTGTTTTAGTGGCATTATCGATGATGCTCCGCTACGCTTCCGGGGTGAAGTTTATCACGGGTATCACTTCAACTGTACGGCTTGCGGTGCGGAACTGGACTCGTCGGCTCGAGAGGTGAAGAATCGTAGCGGGTACGCGGCGAACGATATGAACGAGCTGTACTGTCTCCGGTGCCATGATCGTATGGGCATTCCGATTTGTGGTGCCTGTCGGCGTCCGATCGAGGAACGGGTAGTGACCGCATTGGGCAAGCACTGGCATGTAGAGGTATGTGAATGGGTAGATGTTGCGATTGCACTCACTCGCAACTCACAAAATTCCACTATGTTTCGGTTAAAAACCTAGCAAAGAAAGCATTTTTTCTCGAAATTGTTTTGTTTGTGTCACATATTAACATTTCTTGACACGGTAAGGCCGTCCGGACTGTTTCCAGCGCTTCAGTTACAAACTTAGTTAAGTTACCTATCAGAGCCGCACAAGCTGGTCTTGTAGTATGTACAGTGGTGTGCATTCAAAATCGGACAATTGGTTTCGTCAGGATCTGGTGGGTTGGTTATGTTATGAGAATGGCACCGGACGACCTAGCCCGTAAAGTCCTTTTAGGCCGTCCACATGGACAGAGGAGGCGTGGTAGGCCCAAACTCAGATGGAGTGATGGCGTTGATGCGTCCGCCAGAACGGCCGGGATAATGGATTGGCAGACGACGGCGCTAGACCGTGAGCGGTATCGAGGATTGTTGCAGCAGGCCAAGACCGCGAAGCGGTTGTAGCGCCTGATAAGTAAGTAAGTAGGTGATAATGTCGAACTGTAGCAGCGTAACGCCCGAAAGTCAAGCGCACGATTTTGAATGCCCACCACTGTATGTATAAGGGAGAGAATCTGGTAGATGATATTTAACATCGTAATACCTCTGTGTAGCTGTTCGTTTAGCTGATCGTTTAATACTTAATTCAAGTACTTATCCCTTTGTTAGAGGACACCCCTGGCTGGTGTCTGAACATGAGGTATGAAATTATTTCATAGCTCTGCTTCCTCTCATTGATCTGTTACGTTGTTTAATTGTTTAACAAGATTTTGCCTGTAATTATTTAAGAATTGTAGCCGCACGTTGTATTTCACATTGCCTACTTTAAGGCGCAAAACACCACAGCAGATCGTGGATTTGAAAATGATCTGTGAGTAATGAATGAATAATAATGTTTCTAACGACACTGTTTTTTTTGCAGCACTTTGTGTGTGCCAAGTGTGAAAAGCCGTTCCTTGGCCACCGGCACTACGAGAAGCGTGGCATGGCTTACTGTGAGACGCACTACCATCAGCTGTTTGGTAATTTGTGTTTCGTGTGCAATCAAGTCATCGCTGGTGATGGTAAGTATGTGATGGATGGGTGTGTTGTCTCTGTCGCTCATCTCTTATCACTCATCATCTGTCTTATCTCTTTCGCACAGTTTTCACCGCCCTGAACAAGGCCTGGTGTGTTCATCATTTCTCCTGTTCGATTTGCGACCAGAAGCTCGACCAGAAGTCCAAGTTTTTCGAGTACGACGAGAAGCCGGTCTGCAAGAAGTGTTACGAACGGTTCCCGAGCGAGTTACGCCGTCGTTTGCGTATTTCGCATGAAAATACGATCAAAAAGCCCGTCCCATAGAGAGAGAGAGAGAGAGAGCACCTTCTGATTACTTACGACGCAACGAACAATGTGTGTGTGTGCCAATGGAAAAAAAACAAATCTCCTAACAATACTAAAATGAAAATGCAAAAGGGCGAATGAACGCTCCCGACGTTAAATGCAGTGAAATGGAACCACGTGAGAGAGTGTTCTTCTACACGAACCCCCTTAATAGTATAACTCTACAAGATAACTAACTTTTAAGCCAAATCGAAGTCAACTAGTGCCTTTTTTCACCATAGCAACCAATCGAATAAGAGTAAGTTGGGGTTGCTCTCGTCACGCTGTTCTTATGGCGTATATTTTATACATAACAAACGACATTTAGGATCTTTTTTATATAGTGTTTTTTCTCTCTGTATTATTTAACTGAAGCAATTTAACATGAGTTTTTAGTGAGCTATATATATATATATTTATAGCAAAGTAAAACAAAAGTCACTTATTTGTCGTGTTACGTAACGTTTTTGTGTTCTTTCCATTTAGGACCCCACTACCACACACAGGTGCAACTGTCCCGTCATTTGCTTTAGTATTTCTGTTTGTCTATTTTCTCTCCATTAATAATGCACTTAACAACGACCGATCGCAGCAACGGGTAACACAACAAGGAAAAGAGAAATTAGTTACATAGTTATACGTGAGAATTACCATTTGCAATGGAAAAATTATGTATTTTGTGTGTATAAATGTAGCAACAATAAACTAATACGATCGTTTTTTCTGTTGTTGTTGTACTTTTTAACTCCAAACCCGCCGATCTTTACTTTTACTTTTATTGAAAAAGAATAGAAAATTATGATGAAAGAACAACACATATTTTTCAACTCATTTATTTTTATTTTACCATTTTCTGTTTCGCACTTCTCTTTCTTCATCCGCTTACCTTATTTGTTACTTGTTTCTTCTTCTTCTTAATCCTCTTCTTTTTTTAAATTGTTTATAATCACATATGAAGCCATCGTACTAAATTTACCATTATCGCGGCGCTTTTGCTTATGTTTTTGTTTGTGTGTCTCTCTCTCTCTCTCTCTCTCGTCTGTACTTGTGTCGTGTACGTGTGTGTGTTTTAGTTTTTTTTTTGTATTTTGTTTTCATACCTTTTTTTATCCACTCGTCTGTTTTGTCTGCTCTGTGCTTACTACTACATACCATCTACTATCTCTCCGTTTATTACTGTTGTTGTCGTCCTATGATTAGACATTGTTTTTCAAATTCTGTTCCTTACAACTGCACTACAACACATTGTCGCGGTTTTTTTTCGTTTTTTTTTTGCTAATCAACTGCTCATCTTCTTCCATTCTCAATTCACTTTTACATGCCACACACACACACGTCTTCCCGCCTGCGTGCTGTTTTTTGTTGTTGTTTTCGATGCAATTTTTTTTTGTTTTCAAAGAATATATAGAAATCGATCCAAATGCACACTCTTTGGACCAAAAACCCAACTACAAAAACGGTGTTGTGGCGCGTATATGGCGCGGGAACACCTTCAACATGACGACGACAAACGGGGACACAAAGAAACACACAAGAAACACGTGGTAGAGACAGGATGCGGTGTCACATGATTAAACATCCTTCCAACCTACCAACATCCTCTCCCCTCTTCTTTTACAACATTTATTGTAACAAATTGCCAAATTCCATTCCCTGATTTCGTATTCCGGCCAGTTTGCGTACAAGCTTACAAACACACACACACACACGCACGCACGCACGCACATACAAATTTAAGCTTTGTTTTGTGATTAAAAGCAACAGAAAAAAAACCGCTTCTAGGCGGATGATTCTCGGAAAGAAAATGGCCATATCATAAGAAAGAAAATGCCTGTAGTATGCGCGCGCGTGTGTGTGTGTGTGCTTTTTCGATTTCTTTCCACCCAAACACATCCATCTCTCTCTCTTCCAGCAACATCTTTTCATGATCATTTCTACTTCTTTGTATTTATATTTATATATACTTAATATGCACATATCGGGTTTTTTTCTTTTCTTTTATCATCATTTTCACTTATTTACTTCCGTTTACGTGTGTGTGTGTGTGTTTGTTTATGCGGCATCAACTGCCGCTTCGTAAATGAACAAAACAAAAACGTTTGTTTTCCATTCTTTGCACATATGCGCGCTGCTGTTGCTGTTGTTACTACACAGTTTTTCTTCCTATTCTGTATTTTTACAGCGGGTGGTGGTTTAATCCATTCGTTTTCTGTGGGACGCGACAACACTGCCGCCTACTACTGCCTACACTTATACGCGCTAACGAACGAATAACTAAACTCTAAACAAAACAAGACAAGTGTTAATCGATAATAGTAGAGTAAATTGAATCCGATCAAAGAAAAAAGTAAACGGAACAAAAAGAGGACGAAAACAAAACATTAATAATAAGAGGATCAAAAAACCAGGTAAGAGTCACACGGCGACAACGGGTAAGGAATAAATGGTACAACACAGCGAGCAAGCTGAACGAAAAGCGATATCGCAGTAGCAGCTGGATAGTACGGACAAACACATACAAACACTTGACAGCACGACCTACTAGGATCAGCTTGCTGCGTGTGTGTTTGTTTTGCATGAAATTATGACTGTGCGTAGTAGTGAGTGATGGTTTCGATAAGCCGATTACTTCTCGATTATCGTTAGCACCACACAACCACCAGCGGGGAAAATCCTTCCGTGCGTGTGTGTGCCCAGGTGTTTGTAAAGAACACTTCTCAAGAATAAGAATGTACACTGTCCTTACTGCTGTGCTGTGTGTAGAGTAAATGACACGCCGAGGTATTCCGTAACCGGCCGTACGAGCGTCCTGTTGCAACAATTCCAGAAATTAGATACATTTTACCAATGAAAGTATACACACACACACACTTGTGGGCCGTGTGGTGGTGGTGATTATGATGGATGGAGAATGTTTGAAAAGGGGGGAAAAAAAGAAAAAGAAAAAAAAACGACGGACAAACCTTCCCCGCCGCTGTGCGTCGTCGTTACCAACACATCTCACCAAAAAACATCCATTATTCCATTCTCATTCAGAACGTTTCACCTTTAAACAGGTCATCCCTTCTTCATTTTATCAAGTATTATTGTTATTATTATTATTAGCATTATTCTTTATCAGCAAAATAGATTACACTTGGCCTCTCTGCTCTCTCGTGCTTCCTACACACATCCTTTTTGTTCCCGCTCTCTCTCTCTCTTTAGCACCACACAACCACCAGCGGGGAAAATCCTTCCGTGCGTGTGTGTGCCCAGGTGTTTGTAGAGAACACTTCTCAAGAATAAGAATGTACACTGTCCTTACTGCTGTGCTGTGTGTAGAGTAAATGACACGCCGAGGTATTCCGTAACCGGCCGTACGAGCGTCCTGTTGCAACAATTCCAGAAATTCCAGAAACATTTTACCAACGAAAGTATACACACACACACTTGTGGGCCGTGTGGTGGTGGTGATTATGATGGATGGAGAATGTTTGAAAAGGGGGGAAAAAAAGAAAAAGAAAAAAAAACGACGGACAAACCTTCCCCGCCGCTGTGCGTCGTCGTTACCAACACATCTCACCAAAAAACATCCATTATTCCATTCTCATTCAGAACGTTTCACCTTTAAACAGGTCATCCCTTCTTCATTTTATCAAGTATTATTGTTATTATTATTATTAGCATTATTCTTTATCAGCAAAATAGATTACACTTGGCCTCTCTGCTCTCTCGTGCTTCCTACACACATCCTTTTTGTTCCCGCTCTCTCTCTCTCTTTCTCTCTCTCATTCTCTCTGCTCGTCCTTTTCTTTGTCCTCTGTAATCGTGGAGCTCTGCATTTGACATCCGCACATTTGTGATAATTGCCACGAGACCATCAACAATCTATCTTTCTACGCAACCTTTACGTGTTGCGCCTTCTTATACATTCATCATCATCATCATCGTCAATAGTTATATGTGATCCAATCAAACCTAAGCAGCGCGCGCACTCGCATTTTTTTGTTACTACTAATCCCGCTCTTCTTTGTTCCCTCTCTCACGTTCCCCCGCTCTCGCTCACTACTTTTTATTCGTGTGCTCACACACACACACATATACACGCGCGCACTTCTCTTCATCACTTGTCAATATTACTAATTATATTAATATTAGCTAACACGTGTGTACAGACGACAAAAAAAAATATCACAATGCATAAATTATTTTTAACTCTTCTGTGCGCGCGCGCCGCATGGAGGGGGGAGGAAGAAGATTACGGTGGACAAAATAAAATATTCCCATTTTGCAATCATTTAGCGAAACAATAACAAACGAAGAATAGTAATGCATATTCATATGCTCCTCCGGGTGTGTGTGTGTGTATGTGGGCGTGTGTTTTGTCTTCTGTCTCACCGCAATAGCAACAGAGGCAACAACAGCAACTACCAAACGCAGTAAGCATGGACGAAGAAAGAAGGGGTGGAGGGAAGCAACAACAACAACTGCTTGCTGACAGGGAAGCTTCTTCGATAATAAAATCGATCGTCTCCAGATGAAAATGAAGGATTTTGTTTCCCCATACCGGCACTTGCTGTCAAGGTGTTGCGTGTGTGTGTGCGTGTGTTGCTTCGTGCCAAATTGGAATGAGACTCAGCTCTCGGAACCCACACGTAGCTACAGAAGAAGCAGTATATCGTAACGAAAACGGAAAGAAAAATGTGGCATTTAATGGAAAACTAAATTCCAAACCAAACCAACCCAAAATTAACGACCCAATTGTGTGTTGTAGCAATGGTGAACAAAAATCCTAGACAAACGGTTATTCTCTCTACTTGTCGCTCTTGCTTTGCTGAATCTTACTTGATCGCAGCATGCTTTGCTTTAATCGCGAGAGAGAGAGAGTGACAGATGTCAAATTCATGCCATGACAAGCATGTTGTTGCTGTGTGTTACCTTGCTCTATTATCATATACTACTACGATGCCAACACTACTACTGCACTATGCGCTACACGAATACACACCGACGACAAAAACGCGGTTACACTAAAAAAAACATCGAAAGGATGCTGTTGTTGTGTTCTCTCTCTCTTTCTCTCTCTCTCTTTTTTTTGATGATGTATGTCACTACACACACGCACACACACACATACACTCTTTTCCCTTCCTGCCACCCTCCCCCCTTGGCGTTCTCCTACCATCGGTGATGGTGATGATGATTTGTGTTGGCATCGATCGCGTTTGACGTAGCAGCGCGTGCATTGTTTCGGCCGCTAATGTTATCCTGGATAGCTCCCGTGTGATGAGAGGTCGCTGCTACAACGGCACCAGTCCCACCATTACTGCCACCACCACCGGACGACCCAGCGCCACTCGTAATAGGCTGTCGTCTCAGCTGCTGCGAATGTACGTGATGGTGATGATGGTGATGGTGATGATGATGCTGTTGTGTCTGCTGCTGCTGCTGCTGTGCTGCACCACCAGGGTGCTGGTTTCCTTCACCTCCTCCACCACCTCCTGCTGTTGCTGTTGCGCCTCTACCTCCACCAGCATTCAGATATTGCTTCAGGTGACTGTGCTGCTGCTGCAGGCCAGCACCTCCTTTGGTCGGACAACCACCACCGGCTGCAACGACGAGAACATCTGATGCCGATGTACCCATTTCGAGCTGTTGGCGCAGTTGCGAGTAAGAGTTGAGAGTGTTGCTGCCGCTGTTAGTGCCCGTGTTGTGATTGTGTCGGGTGGTGGTACCACCACCACCGGATGTGGCCATGTTGAGGTTCCGTCCAATCGTAGCAACCGTCACGGCGTCGGCCACTGCAGCCGCAACAGCATTAGCCAAACCCGCCGCAATGTCATTAACCACCACGTTCACGATTGGCGATATTACCTTCTGGCAACTACTGGCCGTGCTCCGATTGATAGCGGCTGGCGACGACGAGGACAAACCGGCGTGTTTTGCCTTCTTTTGGGTGCATGGCGAAGGATTTCCAGTTACCGCCGACGCTGCCGTTGCCGCTGCTACCGCTACGACTAACGGCGATTGGAGCAGTTCCCGCTTACTGCCAACAACTACCTCTGGTGCTGGAGGTTTAGTCGATGATGGTTGTTGCTGCTGTTTGGTACTGCTGCTGCTGCTCGTGAGATGGTTGATCAACAGTGATGCAGAACCGGTTGTAGTTGCCGGCGTCGGAGAGCTACCGCTGCTGCTAGACGTTCGGCTCGATGATGCGGAAGGTGATGTCAACAGTAAAGCAGCGGCCAGTGCCGGTGCAGACGGGGAGGAGTTTGCGATGGTGGTGGTAGTGGCGACGGTGGATGACGAAGCCAACGAACATCTTCCGGATGGGGTCGAGGACGAGGACGACACAGCGGGAGCCGTAGTAGCACGCGGTGGTGGTTGGGAGGGAGAAGTGCGTGGTGATAGTAATATTGCCGTGGTGCTGCTAGCGCTGGGTGATGATAACGATGATGCTGACGATGAAAATAACGCTGCTGCTGATGACGATGACGGTGGTGATGGAGGCGATGTTGTTGACATCACGGCATTTACGGATGTCAACGCTTTATTTCAGCTCATCTTCACCCGTTTGCGCGGGGGCCCGATCGGTGGTATCTGTTGCGTGGCCAGCGCCCGGTACGCTTCGTTTAGCAGGTGCGGATGGGTCGCGACCATATTCTTCCAGCCGACCGTCTCCACCACGTCCGTCGCATGACTGCTAAGAAGGCAACAGCAACAACGGGAAAAGAAGGAGGGAAAAAAAAGAAAAAACACACACACACATGAATACCGAGGAGTACACAGCACGCACACCCACATAAGGGGGGGGGGGGGGGGGTGTGCGGAAACCAACTTTCGGG
>KZ062337.1:3432-34310 GCA_002091835.1 Anopheles maculatus
ATTTATTTCTACCTTAATTTTAACATGTATTAGTGTCTTAAATGCTATGCTTATTATACGAGTGCGTAACGCTTTGCAATCTATGCCTTTAAGTTCAATTCTTAGCCTGTTTAAATTCTATAATAAGTTCAATTCTTAACATACCGCCCCCCGTGGAAAGTTAACTTTCTACTCCTGATCTTATCTGATACGCCCAAATCTTATTTCGCATTCTTCCTATTTTTTCTCTTCGGGTACCGGTAATACACATATTTTTGAAATAGCTCTTCGATATTCTCCGTCTTTTGTACGAACCTCTACTACACGTATGTTGCCATCATTGCCAGTAAATATTTTGATTATTCTCCCAACTGCCCATTTCGTTGGTGGTAAGTTATCTTCCTTTACTAACACCATTGTTCCGATACCGATATTGTCTCTTTGCCTTGTCCATTTTGTTCTAGGGTGAAGCCCAGATAGGTAATCGCTCTTCCACTGTTTCCATATTCGACGAACAAACTCTTGAGTTCTTTGAAAGCGATCTAAGCGATTGAAAGGAATGCTTTCATATGATGGCTCCATAGTGGAAACTAAGCTTCGATTTATGAGAAAATGTCCGGGAGTTAGAACTTCGAAATCTTCGGGATCTGTAGTCAACTGTGTTAGTGGCCGTGAGTTCAAGCATGCCTCGATTTGCACCAGAAGGGTCTCGAGGTCTTCTTTCAACAGAATAGTTGCACCAATAGTGCACTTCAGGTGTTTCTTTAACGATTTTACGGCCGCTTCCCATAATCCCCCGAAGTTTGGCGATCGAGGTGGAATGAATTTGAAATCTATTCCTTCAGAGGCACAGTGACTATTGATGGCATCTTGAGTTTGTTGGGTGTTGAAGAGCTCGTGTAATTCTTTTAGCATTCGCGCCGTTCCTCGGAAGTTTTTAGCATTGTCACATTCTATTAATGCCGGTTTGCCTCGTCGAGCCACAAAACGCTTTAGTGCAGCAATAAAGGCCTGGGTGGATAAGTCCGCTACCAGTTCCACATGAATTGCCTTGGTTACCATACATATGAAAACTGCCACAAAACATTTCATAGGCGTTGCCTTCCGTGGTGCTAGTCGATACCATAATGGTCCACACAGGTCGACTCCAGTGTTCAGAAACGGATAGGTTGGTGTAACCCTCTCTGGAGGTAGGTCAGCCATAAGTTGCTCCATACATGTTGGTTTGGTTCGAAAGCATTTCACACAGTTGTGTACTATCCTTCTAGCAAGACTGCGCGCTCTAAGTGGCCAGAATCTTTCTCGAATTATCGAGATGAGCAACTGTGGGCCGGGATGCAGAAACTGAACGTGATAAGACCTCATTATGACGATGGTTAATGGGTGGTTGGAGTCCAAAATTATAGGATGCTTTCGAGTGTTCGAAACAGGCGCGTTTTGTAGTCTTCCACCGATACATAGCACACCCTCAACTAATATGGGAGCAAGTGATTTTAGCTTTGACGAAGGTTTCACTTGCCCATCTTTCATGCTTGCTAGTTCCTCAGCGAATGATTCCGATTGAGCTAAACGTACCAGTACGATATTTGCTTGTTTGAGCTCAGAGAGTTGCAAAAACCCTTTTCGACGATTGAAGCGATTCATTTTTTGGCTATTATAACGGAATCGAAGGATGTATGCCACTAATCTCATCAATGCCGTATATGATGAACGCAGTGTGAAAATAGGATTGGTACTGTTTGCCTTGATTGCTACCGTTACAACTCGTTCTTCTAATTGCTCCTCGGGAAAGTTTGCTTTTGAGATTGTTGCTCGTGATACCCAGTCAATTGGTTGTCTAAGCCATTTTGGCCCGTGCCACCAGAGTTCGCTAGCCTTCAGTTCACTAGGTGACATGCCTCGAGATATAATGTCCGCTGGGTTATCCTCGCCAGACACATGGAACCACTGGGTTTTATCGGTAATATGCTGAATCTCAGAGACCCTGTTAGCGACAAAGGGTTTCCATCGGGAAGGATTACCAGCAATCCAGTGCAGGGTAATTGTCGAATCTACCCAAAAAACACCTTTCATTTCACGCCTTATGCTTGCTTTCACCTTCTGCCACAGGTGAGAAAGCAATAATGCACCTGACAGCTCTAGTCTTGGTAAAGTAACTCTCTTTTGCTTTTTGCCATTTTCTATTGGAGCAACCTTAGATTTTGCGCATAGGAGTTGTACTGTGACGGTACCATCTGTAGCAATAGTTCGTAAATAAATGCAGGCACCGTATGCTTTTTCAGACGCATCACTAAAGCCATGAACTTCCACAATATTTGCTGCTTCTGCTATAACACGACGTGGGACAGTAATCTCGTCTATGTTAATTATACCTCGCTTGAAATGCATCCATTTCTCTTGTAGATCTGCATCTAATGGCTCATCCCAGTCTATCTTCTTCTCCCATAGTACTTGTAGAAAACATTTGGCAATTACGATTACTGGACCAATCAATCCTAACGGATCAAACAAGCGTGCTGCATCTGATACAACAGTCCGTTTAGTTGTCTGCTCTTCATTACTCCATTTTGGCACACTGAATGTTAGCATATCTTTTGCTGGAGACCATTTTAGACCAAGCGTTTTTATGTACTGGTGGGGATCTATCAATAGCTCTGAGCCCATCTCTCTAAGTTCGGGTGGCAGTGTGTTTAAGATCTCGGAAGAATTAGAGGCCCACTTCCTCAGGTGAAAACCTGCCGACTGTAGCAGCTCAGATAACTCGGTACACACCAGCTTCCCTTGTTCCACTGTATCCACACCGCTAATCAAATCATCCATATAGAAATCCGTGGCTAAAATCTTCGAGGCTATAGGATGAGATAGCTTGGACTCGTTAGCTAGCGCTTGAAGGCATTTTGTTGCTAAGTACGGAGCAGACGCTGTGCCATATGTTACTGTCTTTAGCTCAAATTCTCGAATGCCACTTTCGTCTACATCTCCCCAGAGGATACGTTGGAGAGGACGATCTTCAGCTCTAACCCATATCTGCCTATACATTTTTTCGATGTCTGCTGTGAATGCGTATTTAGGCAAGCGAAAACGCATTACGATACTGATCAGTTCGTCTTGAATCACTGGTCCCACTAACAAAGTTTCGTTCAGCGAAACTCCCGAATCGGTTTGGCAAGAGGCATCAAAAACAACCCTTAGTTTGGTTGTAAGACTATCCGGACGAACTATGCAATGGTGTGGCATGTAATAGGTAGGTTCATACGTGTGTTTTGAGTCTGATCTAACTTCTTCCATGTGACCTAGCGTTAGGTATTCTTCTAAAAATTCCTGATACTGTCGTTTCAGATCAGGATTGGCATTCAGACGACGATTCAGCGAGCGGAGTCGTCGTTTCGCTATTTCATACGAATTTCCTAGCTTCCTAATCTTCACCATGTCCTTTGGCAAGGCAACTACAAATCTCCTATCATGTCCACGTTTGGTAGTACGTTCAAAAAGTTCTTTGCATTTTGATTCTTCTGGAGAGTGTACACTGGACGATTGGCACGCTTCTATCTCCCAAAACTTGCTGAGCTGTTCATTTAAGGACTCTTCTACGCACGTCACGTTTACAAGACTTATGTTTTCGATAGTTTGGCATGTAGCTGCCTTTCCCGATATAACCCAACCTAAGGTTGTTTCTTGTAATAGCAAGTTATGATCGCTCGCGCTTAGCTTCACCAACCCTCCTAACAATATTTCATTATACACCTCTCTTCCCAGTAGCATATCGATTGCACCAACCTCTCCACATGTCGGGTCAGCCAATTTGAGGTTCTGCGGTAGCTCCCATCGTTGCTGATCAATCGATGATGACGGAAGGTTCCACATTATTTCGGGCAGTACGTGCAACCTTAAAGGAAAGTGAACATTAGTACACTGGGAATGAACGACTAAGTTTACCGAATGAGATGATGTTTGGCTTTCTCTGCCAACAGCTCCAATCGAAAGATGGTCCCGCAGTTTTTGTGCTCGTAATCCTTGCACTACTCGTTCGGTGATGAGGTTAACTTGGGCTCCGCCATCCAATAAAGCGCGTACTATCATCTTGTTGCCGTTCGAAGCGATGACCGTAACCCGCACTCCGTCATCCAATAAAGCGCGTACTATCATCTTGTTGCCGTTCGAAGCGATGACCGTAACCCGCACCGTTGGCAGCAAGATCGAGGTTGAAGGCATCAGTTGTCTCGTTGTTGGTGTGAGCATGACTGTATTGGCTGGCTCGATGAGGGATGCTCCTGAAGATCTCGTTGAATCAATTGCAGTCGCAGCATCCGACACACAGGTTGCAGCTGAAGCTTGTTGTTCGTTTGTCGATCTGTGCAACATAGTGTGATGCTTCAGCCTGCACACACGGCACGTACTGGATGAACACTCTTTTACACGATGGTCCGCCGCTAAACAGTTTATACATAGTCCAATCTCTTTCACTCTATCGTAGCGTTGTATAACCGACAGGCTTCGAAAAGTGTCACACTTAAATGCGGAGTGTTCTTGCTGTTTGCAGAATACGCACTTCTTTTCGATCACTGTTGCACAAGCTTGCTTCCAATATTGTCGCACGTGGTTCGTGTTAGTGTGTGCGTGTGGTGGAGCTTCCTTTGGACGAGGTAATGCCTGAAGCACTAATGCGTGCTCTCTAAGAAAAGACACCAGTTCTTCATATTGCGCTACTTGGACACTCCGATGATGAGTTTCCCACTCCTTACGGGTTTTCGTATCCAACTTATTACACAACATGTGCGCTAAAAGCACGCTCCAGCCCGTTGTCGATACACCAATTTTCTCCACCATTTTGATATTCCTCTCGAATCCATCCAACAAAATGGTGAGGGACTCATAACTATCCCCTTTGATTTGGGAAATGGCGAAAAGGTCATCCAAGTAGCGTCGCACTAACACCTTCTTATTTTCGTAGCGAGTCTTTAGTAGCTCCCACGCAACACTATAATTCGCCGATGTGATTTCCACTGCGTCGATCACTTGCGCTGCCTCCTTCGATACCACGCGTTTTAGGTAAATGAGTTTATCTACGTCGGATAACTTAGGATGCCCATCGATCATGCTACAAAACGCATCCCGAAACGTTGGCATGAGCAACTGTGGGCCGGGATGCAGAAACTGAACGTGATAAGACCTCATTATGACGATGGTTAATGGGTGGTTGGAGTCCAAAATTATAGGATGCTTTCGAGTGTTCGAAACAGGCGCGTTTTGTAGTCTTCCACCGATACATAGCACACCCTCAACTAATATGGGAGCAAGTGATTTTAGCTTTGACGAAGGTTTCACTTGCCCATCTTTCATGCTTGCTAGTTCCTCAGCGAATGATTCCGATTGAGCTAAACGTACCAGTACGATATTTGCTTGTTTGAGCTCAGAGAGTTGCAAAAACCCTTTTCGACGATTGAAGCGATTCATTTTGACGTCGATTCCTTCGGACTCGACGTAGCTTGCACTTCTTTAAATGTGCTAAATTCCGGATTCGACATTTTACCACTATCACAAATAACTTTTACTTGAAACGGAAAGGGTTTAGTTGGCTTTGGATCCGGTTCGAAGGACCAATTTTATGTATGTGAAATTTGCTACTCGATCTAAACGTTTCCCGTTCGGCTTCTGGTTAACGACTAATTTATTTCTACCTTAATTTTAACATGTATTAGTGTCTTAAATGCTATGCTTATTATACGAGTGCGTAACGCTTTGCAATCTATGCCTTTAAGTTCAATTCTTAGCCTATTTAAATTCTATAATAAGTTCAATTCTTAACAGGCCTAAAATGGCCATAACCTCATGAAGTTGTAGATTTATCACCAAAGAAGAAAATGAACGTGACGTTAAATTTTACCAGAATAAGCTATTTTTAAAAAGACGGGTAAGACAGTCGTGTGTCTTCGTTGAAATGTCGTCTCGCTGGAGTAGCTAGAACTGCTCGACGATGTTCATTATTCGAATTCTATCTTCATTAATTGTTATATTTTAATTCTTCCCTTTCATTCCTCGATAATTTATGTGATTATGTTTATGTTACACAAGACAAACACACATTCAGAATACTCAAAACGAAACTTGTAATTTGTTTTTTTAAGGTAAAAAAAAAAACCCGCATGCGATTGACAGTCGATAGGAGAATACTTAATCTTTATCATGATTTGAATCTGAGTGGAAGAGTGGTAACTGGTATTTGAATCTTTGACGCATTCTTTAAAGATCCATAAAACGTAATGTACTATACTCACTCTAATCGGTTCACACTCACTCACTAAATCTCTGAACTAGTGAATCATATATCGCTTAGACCATCTCAAGTAATGTATAGAGAGTGAGTGAGTGAGTATAATCAACGAGTTAGTTGCTAGTCGACTGTGAGTGAGTCTATATAATCCCTAAATATTGAGTCCCTAGTCGGATCAGAGAGTGAGTTAGTATCTATAATTCGCAAAGAGTTGATTATAAAAAATTATGTGTGAATAATGAGTCACATAAACTAAGTATTTTCGCCGATTTCAATCCAAATTACTTGCAGAATTTCACCCACTCACTCACTCTTACTCAGTGCGCTCATCTTTAATCAATTGCGCCGCCATTCGATACCTGACATGCTCTCGGTTCCCATGCGAACGTTCTATGACCGTTGACGCTTTTCTAATGACATATGCACACAAGGCAACGCTGACTCATCAGAATCAGTTTTTTTTAATCATGGCAATGGCCCGGTGTCCTAGCGACCCATGCAACAATTCACTGTCTTTCATAACATATCTATTATGTAGAGACTAAATTTTACATCATTGTTGATAGATTTAGAGTAGCTATGGCCAAGACAGGCGAGAACCTCCTTCGGAAGGATTATTATTCTAATCCAATGGAAGGATATTTGGAACAAGAAATTGCAAACTACCACAGTTTATGTCTAGAAAAATGTCGTACTTGGTAACTATAATTCAGGAAACAACTCTCAGTTGCCATACTTTGCAACAACGAACATTTTCCAACATTTCTGCATCAAAGCCAAGTGTAGCAATATATGGTTTAGGCCCCGAAAGAATTGAATAAAATGGACATTTAAATCTAAAACAGCCATGGACAAGATACCAACTATTTGCATAAGACCGTTGAGGACCTGGTAGCAATGTTTTCGTCTAAAATCGACGAATCCATTGAGTTATTTGTTGTAGTTGTAGTTTTATAGTCGTCCAAATGTAATTTACTTTTAGTACTGTAAACATTAAATCTCGTATTTCATTTATTTTTCCGTTGTGAAAAATTCGTCAAATAAGAAATAAGTAAGCGTTACGAAATCTATTGAAAGAGATGTACATAATTAGAAACGAATTATTGTCTATAAAGATCTATATTAAGTGCCATCATCAACTCAGTTATTTATTTGATCGAATTTATTAAAATAAAAAGAATAAACAATGCAGAACATAATAAGCAAAGATTCCTTGGTAGTTTGAAGCCGTTAGTGTCGATGCAGAGACCACCGCCTTAACGAAGAATGTCCACAGTGCCGCCAACACTCGTCGTGCGTGCCCTGCCTCAATCCGTCACGGTGTAACCGGTTCTACCGGGCGTGCGGTGGTTGGATGGCTGGCCGTTTTTTTGTTTTTGGATATTCTTTCTGCGCTCTGATCGTCGTTTCTTTTCGCCGGGGTCAGTTCGCTTGGGGGCAGTATTTTCCGCACACATTAGTGCACGCATGTCCAACCGGGGAAGCTTCCAGGAAATCGTACCGGTACGATCGCAACCTCCTCCTGTGCTTTGGATTCTTTGGGCATGCACGCGTCTGTTTTTGTGTGTGTGTGTGCACCGGTTGAAAGTTAAATGCAAATTTAAAGAAGATCAGGTCACGGTGACGAATTGCAAGACTGGTTTTAGACAACCTTTGGATTTTTTGGTGGTATAAAGAAGGGATCGAGAACACTTTTTTTGTTGGGGGAGAGAAGAACTTCTAGCCAATGATATGATCCCTTGCCTTCATTGAGTTGAGGAAATAAATGGGATCAAATTCCATTACAAAACACACACACACACACACACACGCGTAAGATCATGTACACAAAAAGAACGGTGAATCCTTCGGCGATCGTTTTCAAGCACTGGGCCTGAAACATCTGCCGCCACCCTTTGATCGTGTCGCCCTTGATAATCCTTTACTGGAAGGCAACGAAGAAGCAGTACGATCAATGAACGAAAATGCAAACCGATACGATCGGTCTCAACAATAATAGCAACGAACAACAGAAAAAAAAATACAATGCAAAAAGAAGGAATATTAAAACAAAATATATTTCTTAATATCTACCTTCCTACCTACCTTCGTTGAAGAACTCTCAACTTTTGGGGATGAACTGGGCAGAGCTTTTCGAACATTTGTATCAGTTGACGGTCGGTCGGTCGCGGGATAGAGTGGGAAACAGAGGATGGTGCGATGATATTCGCGTTAATACCCGGCTTTTGGGATGCGATCTGTCAAAAGAGTGGAAAACATGGCACACCGTTACGGTGGAGCTTAACGTCGGTTTATTGTTCCGTTCGCTATACACTTTCTGCAGCGCTTGTGTTTTTTGTTGCTGTTCTGTTTCCCCCTTACAGTTAGTTTACGCTTTAGTTGGCCACTTGGGGTTGGGTGCTAGTTTTGTTACTACTGTGGGAGCCTCCATTTATCACTCTCTTTCTTTTATAGTTCTTTATGTGTTTGTGTTATCTATTTGTTTGATATTTTGGTTTTCTTTTATCTATTTTTATTGAGTTATAGTTTTGTTTACTGTTTTCTTGTATTTAACTTTCTTCTTGTCGATGCTCTAATTTAAGTTTGTTATTCTTAGGCATTTTATCTTTATTTATTTTTTAAGTATTTCGTTTATGAATTCTTATCATTTTATTACGGCATTTGCTTCACCGATTCCTTCATTTTTATACACAAACGTATAATAAATTTAATTCGGAAGCTTTTCCCCCAAAAACTACATCTATTATTCTTGTATTTTTTGTCTTTTCTGTTTTGTTCAATTCAGTTTTTCCAATTGCATTTTAACACCCGTCTCTCGATTGCTTTCCATTGCAGACGAATGTTTACATAACTTATCCCAATCACTCAATTGTGTTTTTGTTTCGTGTGTTGCTTCTTGTTGTATTTCTTTTTTTTTTGGTCGAACCCATCAAATTGATGCTGTTGATGTGATGTATTTGTGTGTTTGTGTACTTCGATTTCCGTTTATTCATGGATCGTCCCGTTCTGCTGATGTTTGACAATGGTTCAATTAATTTTCACATACGCTTGGGCGCCTTTTGTCCCATATTTTAATGTGTTTGCGTGTGTGCTTTTTTGTTCTTCTTTCGTGTTATCCTTTTTTATGGGGGCGAATCGTTATCCTTTCAGGTTATCATGTCCTCACGATTGGTGTGATGAGATGTTCTCGGTTTTTTAAACGCAATAACACGGATGCAGACAGTATAGCTTACAAAATTCTTTTGATAGATCTAATCAAAAATAAAATTAATCAATTATCAACTAGTGATCATTGTAAAAGTAAAAAAAAGTGTAGAATCTCTTTATTTGAAATTCCAACGATCATCGTAAAATTCCGACACCCAGCACGACCACTATTTCACACTCCATACACACACACCACTGCCATACAAATGTGTGTGGGTCATAGGTCCAGAGTTTCTCCCTCTCATCCAGGGTCAGGAATATCGAAATTATTCACTTCCGCTTTATCGATTTTTAACAACGAAATAGAGTATAAAAAAAACTTGACAATTATTCACACGCACACCCACACAACACACACACACGAAAAATCCAGTTGCAGTTTTATGTTATAAACTTTATCTCCTCATTCGTCGTTCTGCGCTTCGTTCAGGTTCATCCAGGGGGTTTTGTGCAGTGAAATTGTGCAGTGTTTCATCGTCGTTGTGTTGCCAATTTTGAAGTGATCCGCTTATTGTAAAGTGGCGTGTCGGGAAAATGAATGGCCTCCCCCCTCCCTTTCTCCCCTTGCTGGCCGTTGAGCGGAAAGGCGCGGTTGTGTGAAAAACTTTTCCCCAAATCTGACAGTTTTTCAGCATCACCAACGATTCGGATTCGAATCGATTTGCTTTGTTTTACACTACATTCAATGTATCGGGTGCTTGTTTTTTTTTCTATTTGCGTCTCTCTTTTTTTCTGACCCGGTTGATGGAGCTCCTCACGATGATGATGACGGTATTGGTTGGTATTGGTTTATTGGCCTCGCCATCGAAACAGATGACCGTTCAGGGTGGAGAGAATGCAGTTTTGTAGCTGCATGGAAAAAGGAAAAACTACATAACCTTTTCCCCGAAATTTTCTGTCCGTAGATGGCTGGCATGGGCATTGGTACAGTTCCGAATTGCAATGGAATTTTTAGTCGTTTCTGTACGAACGTGCAATTGAAATAATAGGTGTACCTCGTTCGGACTTCGTTGCTATTGGTAACGGTTTATGCATGGGGTACAGTCACTTGCGAAAAAACCGAACACAGTTCTTTTTAATGAGCTTTGCTTAGATATGTGTTTTTAGTTTTTGGAATATAAATAAGTTTTGATTTAAAGCTTTTTAAGCTTCTATAACAAGCACCGAACTTGCTTTTGTAATTGATAGTTTACTTATTTCGTTTTTAATGTTAAAATATTTGTTTTGCGAGTATGAAATCGTTGCTCATTTGTCAAATTAAATGGTTAATGTTACTATATTATCCAGTTTAGTATTGTCCAATTTTTATATCAGGTTTCCCGTTCAAGCTACCCATATCAATTTGCAAAGTTTCTCCATACTTATTCTAAAAGTAATTTAAATTGATAATAATCTAGAATTGATAGAATTAATTCGAGAACTTCGTATGAAAGTCACATCGGCATTTCAATTATTCAGTATGAAACACTCAATTTCAAAATTATTTAAAATCAAAATATGCAAACAAATGTATTAAAAATAGCTTAAAATTTTCTTAACTTCAAAAAAAATTCGTGTATCGTGTTTAAAGGTAGCCAGTTTGTTGTGTTGTTGTTTAGACACTTTTTAAGTCTCAATATTCTGACTAATCTCCAGATTAGTCTACATGTCAAAAACTGCCCTTTTCATTTACTTAAACCATTGAAAGGGGCTTCATTTATTTGAACATTTGAACATTTATTTATTTGACATTTGAAATTAGTCAACGCATTTAATTAAACCTTCAAAAGCTCTGCTATATGCAGAAGCAAAAACCGGGTAAGATTAAAATTTAACAGTATTTTCATAGAGACCAATATCTCAACTAGGAAATGGGTTTACTTTAAAAAAATGTCATGTGATTTCTGACAGATTTTTGCAGAAACTGCGATATACTTCCAGCTTAATGTCACAAATCTCTCAACGGTCGAACAATGTGTTACGCACTGTACTACTGTCCTACCGGAAAACTTGACCACTGGTTCAGCAACAGTTTCGGGAATCGAATTTCGGCAATACCCGGTCGCAAACAAATCTTCAACCCATTTGTAAGCTCTCTCGGCACATCGCAAACATTGGCCACTGTTTCCTTTTTTTTCTCGTTTGTATCGAAATTTCCACTTCAAAATCTAGGAAAACGAGCAAAACAAAAATCGCTAGCTTAGTACGATGGATCATCGTAAAAGCATGGATGGCGTTTGCGATCTAAACATTATTAACCCTTCGCATGGAAACTGGGGAAAAGTTTGTGCACAACCGAAGCACAAGGAGCGCGCTCGAGACAGAAAAGTTCACTTTATCACTTTATTTACTGAAGCGATTGGGGGCGATGCACCACCTTTCGAAATTGTGCCGGTACACGGTAGCTTGGGTATTTTAATAATTGCAACTTAAAATTTAAACTTAATTACGAACGAACGCTTTCGAGAGGAGTGCGCTGCGAGAGTTTGCATTGTTTCAGCTGCACAAGAGTTGGCAGCAATACAATCTCGGTCGGATGAATCTGGGCCATGGGTTGTGCTAATGGAAGAGCGAGCACGAGAACGAGGCTTAAACTTTGCTCAAACCCATCGCAGCCCGGAATTGGCCGGATTTGGTACTGGAGTTGGAAAGAGGTTGGTTGCAGTTTTGCAAACTTTCAAAGTTGCTCGAGTAACCCGGCGGCGAATGAAATTGAGTCTCCCGTCCCGTAAGGTGCTCGAGGTATTAATGCGCTAATCAGAGCCGCTATGAGACACTACAGTGTTGGCTTTACAATGCTTTGTAGTTTTGCTTCTTGTCTATTTTTAAATACAGTTTCCAAACCAGTGGGAAGTTTTTCGAGTGACGAATTGAATTCTATTAGAAACAGTACCCGTTTCTACTAAATGTAGTGTAATTTCATATATCCTATTTTTGTTTCACAGTCCTTCCGCCTCGGGATCATTTTCTTTGCATCGCTGGTGAGATTGCACGTCTCACGTTGCTTATTTATCTGGTCTAGCTAGGTAAGCACTGTGTCCAGAGCGAGAGAGTGAATAAAACTCTCGCTCAAAGTTCTTTTTTCTAATTCCTTTCCTTGTCCTCTCGAGCCAGCTTATTTCTTAGCAGTGAAAGGATATCCCACGGCCACAGAGCCTTTGGCGGTGGAATCGGATTTCTTTTCAATTTGCCACTTTGCTGTACCGAGCATTTCTGTCCTGAGGCGCTTTACGAAGGGCTTCACCAATGGATGCAGAAAATGCAATCGTAGACGATGGATGAATTTATTTTCTTTTTTTTTGTTTGTGGTTGAATTTTTACTTGCAAGAGGGTTTTCATCCGACCAGTTACAGGGTTATTCGATTTAAAATTCTCGATGAGTAGTTCAGCTGATTAGCGTCTTCGGTGGTATTGCTTTCAGAATACCACTTACATTAGAACAGGCCAACGCAGGTTTAAATACATTGAACAAAATGAGAAAAGCCCTACCAAAGTTTTTTGACAATATCTTCGAGAGTTACGAAACGATTTTGTTTGCTTGCAGTTTGGAATGTTAACTTTTTATTAATTTTTTTAATTCTTGACAATTTTTGCCTTGAAGGCACACAGTAAAACTATTTTATTTGATTTGATATTAGATTCTACGAATAAAATATATAGAAAAAAACAGTTATCAAAAGCTCAAAACAAAATTGAAGGGAATTAAATTATATCATCGGAAACACAAAACAAGAATTTCATTGGTAAAATAAACAGTCTGTCGCATTTCCACTACGTTCGCGCAATAACCATTTTACAATTAGATTACCAAATCCAAATTTTGATAGTTTGCCAGCAGCAGAGCATGAGGAATACTCTGATATGTCGCGCTTTTTTTTCTTGATTGACATTTTTCTGTACTGGTATTTTTACAAACGATTTACATTTACGTGTAAAAACGGCGAAATACGGCGTGAAATAGAATTAACAGCACCCTGCACACGCAACAGTGCAATTTTTGACAAATATTTAATTTGGCCTTGAATCTGTTACAGGCAGTTTCCACTGACAATGAAGTTGTATAGTATACGTCATGAAAAATTCCTTTGTTTTTCGCTCGAGCAGTATTGCAGTAGTAACGTAAGCAGCGAAATCCGAAGGCGCATTGTTCAGGAGAATAGTGCCTACTATAGGCTCCACAAACTCCTGAGATCCAGAAGACTCCAACAACGCACGAAATGCGTCATATATCGCACACTGATACGGCCGGTAGTCCTCTACGGGCACGAGTCCTGGACTATGCTGGCGGAGGACGCCAATGCACTCGCCATTTTCGGACGGCGGGTGCTGCGGATTATCTTTGGCGGTGTTGATGCCGGACTCATGCCCTGCCAGGAAGGTGCTCGTCAGCGACCCGTTCGGCACGAGGCGCAGAGGAGCACAGCGAGCTCGCTTTTCCATGTTGAACGCGATCAAGTGGAGTTAGATCTGATGGATATCGGATGCGGTCGGGGGTGGAGAAGTGCAGCCATGGACCGAGTTTCCTGGAAACGGATTGGACACCAGTCCCTGTCTAGTAGACGTGCTCCGCAGGAGCAGGCCAGCAAAGAAGAAGAAGAATTTTATCCTGACGGAGCGGCGTTAATCGGCACAATATCGCCAAAATGTATGTTTCCGCGAAAAATAGATTTAAAAATTTAGTTAATAATGTAAAACAACCGAGCACACCCGGGATAAGGTGCTCTTTTACGATTTGGAGTAGGAACTGTTTCCCAATCTTTGTGAACTGTTATTAATTGTAATGTAGAATCAGCAATACTGCCAGACCGTCCCACATGGATAAAAAAATCCAATTTAATAATTTAGAAGCAATGCAGCTCAGTATGGTCCTAATGATTAGGAACACTGGTGGCACGATTTGTGTGAGAAGCGTGATTTTAATATGAGCTACAACATTGATAGTGTAACTTAAATAGTTTGGGGAGCTTTTGATTTTAAGAAAAGCGACATTGGCCTTTCTGAATGCAAAGAAAAAATCCAGATTTCGTATACCTGCAGGATAATACCGCGATTCATAATGTTTGTTCACGCCTAGTGGTTAGGCTATGCGTATAACTCATTACCGAGCCGAAGAAGGATCGGATGAATCTAAAATGAGCTACTTAGATTAGGATTAGGAATTAGAATTAGGAATAAATCATCGAATACCATCATAGAGTACGCACCTTTACTTAAACCATTAGAGTTTGGTTTTTACACAAAAAATTGTAGGATTTCGATTAGTCAGTACGATGTGAGGATGACAAAATCGTTTTATGAAATATAATATAATATAAATAGTTTCCTTCACTATATCGCATCGTTTTTTCTTGAATTTTTCGCCTGTAATACAAACGCAATGGTCCAAACAGCTTTCAAATATAACTATATTAACTTTAACATGGTGGTTCTATTCTCGATTTCCTTTTGTGTAATTAAAAATACATTTAACACATTCTTTAAGCTCCAATTGTTATGTCCTATTTTCGAACCTAACGAGACTGTTTATGTATCTCCTTCCTTGGCACTACAACTTCGTGAGGTCTTGGCCTACTATTTCTAGCTTTCTATGACTTGGTTTTTTACACCCGTAGCTCCTGCGTACGGGGAGGCGGTCGACCGGGATTCGAACCCCGGTCCTGCCGTGAGAAAACCGGCGCCGCTATCGTATACACCACCGGGCTATCGCCCCGTTTATGTATGTGCTACAACAATATTAAACCAGAGTGAATTTTTTAATGAGTTTTTTGGATAAATCTTACTTACGTTTATTGTCACTATTGCTCCTTCTTTAGTTCTTTTAAAAAAATAAAAAAAACGGCTTAATACGTATATCGTCCACAGTAACTATTAGAAAGCTCTTGAACCTGCATTGTACATTAAAAACTCCCTTACTTTTTATCTTTGTGCTTTTGTGAATAATTTTCTCACCGTGGTTCTTCCCGCAATAACTAGGTCACCTTGGCACCATCTCTGTGTTACACCTAGAGCCACAGGATACAGTGTCCTTCCTTCGCACTTTAACTTCTTTTTCCTAATCGGCCCCTGTTTGGATTGTCCTTTTTGTCATGTTGCCTCAGGCGAGGATGGATGCGCAATTGAAGCGTTCCCTGCAGCACCTTGTTAAGCTGCCCCTTGATTGTAGTCGTCATAGCCAGTGGAAGAAGACGTTATTCGCGACAGGGGAAAAAAAGCATGGACTGATGCAAAGAATGAACGCAGTACAGGCAAGATACAATAAAAGAACATTTTTTTCCACTCGATTTTGCATCAACGCTACAGTTGAGTAGTGTCGTTTGAAGGTTGTGCAGAAAGTGTGGGTAAATGCAATTTTGTTTCCAGGTTTGAGGTGCATTCCGTCGAGTGGTGCAGCTTATTTGTTCGCGTTCGCTTTTAATTGCGCTGCGCGGCTCTACACACTTTTCCCCGAACAAAAATTGTGTTCTGTTAGACGGTTGGATTTGTTTTATGATGCTCTCTGCTTCTGTCTCTCGCTGTGGTCCGTTCACGCATAAATTACTTATTGGAATGGAAACTGCATTTCATAGAAAATGGCAACACTGTTGCTGGTGGGGGCCAGCGTACGGGGTACGGTGGTACGACAATCAATTAATGTTAATGGCAATGATTAAAAGCTGCAGTTTTCTTCCCGCACTCCTGATGACGGACACGCAATCGGAAATAATTTTCTTTTGCTTTTGTTCGCTTCAAAAACTAGGACACACCGTACGGAAAATGGGAGCAAATGAGAAGATGTTCGCCTTATACACTTGATGGGAATAAAAGCTAGTGAGCGAGAATTTTATATTGTACAAGAACATTAGGGGAAGGAAACGGTCGATAGCATCGTTTTGCGCGAGCTTTTCAACGAACCACATGTTAATCTCACTCTTCAGCGTCGATCTTATGAAGCGTTGCAATTTGCACAGGATATGTCTTTTTATCAACGCGCTTGATTTTATCCGCTGCTATTCATCGACCAGAAACACAGAGAAAGGGATAAAATGTGAGAGGAAAAAGATTATCAAATCCTTTTCCTGGATATCAACCATTTCAACACTCCCTTTCATTAATACGGTTCTACGCAGCTGTGAAAAACGGACTTTATGCTTTAATAATAAACGCACAAGTGCAGTCAGCAGTCCCCGAGTGTGTGATAGCGTGCGTACAGGCGCTTTAGTCCCGTGTAATGGGTAGGCACGTTTGGTACGATAGCGATCGGGTTTTGCTTGCATGCAGGGGGGGAAAATGCAGCATGGAAAACAAATTTTCCTCATCGTACCGGAAATAGTGGAAATATGAGCTGGAAATACAGTTTTATTGTACAAAGTCACATGAGCTGATCGTGATAGAAGGACCACAAAAAAAGCAAAAGAACACCCATGCCGGATGAGATGTAAATGATATGACGTGACAGGGAAGGGTTTTTCATGGCGCATGGTATGGACAAATAAATATGGAATAGGTTGATAAGCAAAAAATGCATAATAATGATGTATTTTGGTTAAGATAAATGTGAAAATTATTTGTTGCGTTCTTAAATATTCGAAGGGGCCGGTTGATGATATTGGATTGTAGTAGTTGTGACGGTTAGGAAACTTCGTCGTTCTCAAGAATTCGTCATTGAGGAAGTTTTTTTTCGTCCAAGGAACCTCCTTTTATGAACGCATAACACAATTGGAAACAAGCTTTATAGCTACTCAACTACTAAGAAAGTAACCAAAGAACCTCATCGCCAAAGCCTCATATATATACTGTCATCGATATTAAGTCGTAGACATCGGCGTCAAAGGGGTCCTATCTGCCAAGAGATGTTACTTGTGAAGCTTTGCGATCCCTTATCTTGGATAGCCCGAGTGATTGTGAGGAGAACAAACAAACGTACCATAAACATGTGATCTGAATTCGTTCTGCGATTAACGTGACACAGAGGTCGGAGTCAAAGTACCAAATAAGCCTAATCTTCCAGGAGGTCTCGTCATTCATCCAAAGGTCCTCAACGTATAAGGGGTCTTTTTTGTTTGAGGTTATAAAGTAAAAAACCTTATATACGTTACGCGGACATCATGGTAGGGTTACTGATTCGGACAGAAGTTCATCCAAATTCCCTTTGGATATAGTCAGTGTCTGAGAATGCGGATGGAAACATCGCCTCGATCACATCGTTCAGCGGATGGAGACACTTTAACGCGATCACATCGATCTACGGAAGAAGCCACTTCACCCCGATCGCATCGTCTGGTGGATGGAGCTATCCCCCTTCGATGACTTCAGACATTCCTGGATAACATGGAATATTAAACGAAGTTGTTTACGTATTTCGATATGGAAGAACACTTCCGTGTGCGGGAACACAAACCGGAAGATCCATCCCGTGGGAATATTATCGAATTCAACGGCCGGAAGCATCGTGTATGACGACATAGCTGCTGCTGATTGTGTGTTGGGACGACAGCGCTATGATAGATAATGACTTTAAATAAGGGATAGGAGATATTAGATCGGAGTCGAGAGTCAGAACTTTAACTTAAATAAAATCAAGTGTTAAAATATAAATTATATTTTTTGTTGCCTTAGCCAACGACTAAGCATAACTTATATATCTCCTAAATTAACTGTTCTCCTTTAATCCAGAATAAAGACGGGAGTCAGCCAGATATGGAAGTCCTTTGGAAGGCTTAGGAAGAAGTCTCATTCATGTACCGAAACCGAGTACCCGAATCGTTCCATTTAGATGTATAGTAAGTGATGTACATAAATTTCAGAAGCAGCTGTCGAAATTGTGTCAATATGTCAAATAAGTTATAATATGGTCGACATTGCAAGCAGGTTGTTTAGTCAAGATCTTAAGAAACAACCAAGAGGGAATCAAATTATGTTCCTAACAATTTAACTGGAACTACTGTTAAATTGAAGTAAAGAAAGTTTTGAAACATTATAAATTTAGAAAGTTGGTCTAATTTGAAAATTTTTTGTATGTTGCTTAGCTGCTTAGTATAATAAATTATATTCCTTTAAAGTTAAACGTTTTTTAAGTAACCAAACACCAAATTTTCCTAAGTTTCCTTAAGTAACCCTGCCGAGTCACTCAACAACCCTCCCGTTCGGGTGTGACGAATTTTTCCCGACGGGTGAACTGATAATCCTTTCATGCAATTGCGCCCCAACATAGCCGCAAACATATCCTTCAGCACGACCACTAACATTGCCAGCGCAAAGTGGATGCTACAGCTCGTTAGTGCTCGGGGGGAAGCAGAACCGGTAGCGTAACGGAAAAACACGAAACCAAAAGAAACAAGAGTGAGCCCAGAAACAACAAGATAACACGGCACATCCTTCAATCCTTTGCCAGCAATGTACTCAGCATCAACTGCAGACAAAGAAAAGCGCGGTTGATGAAAATAAAAGAATAAAACGTTGCTGAAGGATGTTCTTCAAGGTTTTGGGTGGAAGCAGTGCTAGTGGAAGTAGTAGTTCTGCAACAAGAATCGACCCACGAATCGTTCTACACACTTGCACTTTCGCGTACTCGTTTCGATGGCGTTGATAACAATGCCCTCCTACCGTAGACCGTATGATTGTGTCTTCGCTACCGTTATTGCCACACTTTCACGCTCGCTTGTTACACTCCATGTGCGGTGTAACTGCGGTTTGGTTACTTTGCCACGCCACGACACCGCAAGGAACGGAAAGTGAAAAAGACAGAGTGGTAGTGTGTTTGTGTGTGTGTGTCTGGGCTATTTCAGGAGCATCGTCGTAACGCGTTTCTTCACCCATCTAGTAGTGTATCTCCTAGCAACACGCTTTTCCCATTGTGCTCAGAGAATGGAGAACACGCACACGCTTGCAATTGGTGTGAGGATTATAAGTAGACGAAATGGAGAAGAAAAGGATTCTTAAAGGAATATGAATTAAGGATCTAAAACAAAACAAAAAAACACACGCGAAACGAGTGGCGTTAAATCGGAGGCTTATGGCTTGCGAAGGTATGCAAGTAGATAAAGACGTAAGCAAGAACATAAAACGCATAGAAAACAACACCAGACAATTACAACCACTTTAGCTATGCTCTCTCTCTCCCACACACAAACACACACAAACACACAGTTTAACAGTTTAATCGTGTCATTGTATTTTCTCTTCTTGTTTTATGATTGAACGTTCATTTCACCGCTTTTTCCGGGCTCTGTATGTATGTATTTCGCACGCTTAAGCTCTACGACCGTGAAAAATGAAACCATCATGGTGAGGAGAAGGCGGATGCAAATGAAATGAAATTTAAGAGCGTTTTAAATTTTATCTTCCTACGATGATATTAATGTTTATAATTCGTTCTTTCCTTCCCCACCCCATTCGTGATGCAAAAGATGCGCACTCGGCACTCGGCGTCGTTTGCAGTGATTGTAATGGGCGACATTACCGTTTCGTTCGTGGATCATCGTGTGTGGTGTGTATGTGTATCTGTGTGAAAGGTGTTTTTTGTTGTTTTATGTGGTAATATCGAAAATTTATGATGTTTTTACAACTGTTACTGTAAGTGGTTCTGGTCCGGTAAGAGGCAGATGTATGAGAGTTTTTGGGCTTCGAAAACGAAATGTAATGCATAGAAACAAAACTTGACTCCAGTTTGTGGAACAAGCTTTTGCAATGCAGTTAATTAAATTGTCTAGTGATTTGCAATGGTTGAACAGCAAGGTCAGTAATGTGTAAATTCTCAATAGGTGTCAAGAAAGTTTTCACATTATCATTCCTTCGTTCAATTCGAATAAACAGCACAATGAAACACTATTAAATTTGATGAAGTTTTGATAACTCTCTATTTTTAAATATAAGACATGGCTTTAGTAAACTAAATTCCGATGGTATTCCTCGTGCTTCAGTTGTACTACTCTAGATAATTCGAGTCATTCTGCTTACTCAATGAAAGGATATTACATTCCCATATAATTGCATACTAATTATGACTTGTACAACAGTTTACTAAAATTTGTATTAAACTGTAAAAAATCACTGGCTGGGAAATTGATTAGTTAACACTTTGACAATGTTAGTGAAGAAGAACAGTGAATTTAGTGGATTATTCATTAAAATGATTCGTAAGATAGCCACAGAACTTTAGATAGGTACAGATATACCTGAATGCGGAAAGAAATATAGGACAAAAAACATAACAATCCAGTGACAAGCGTGTTGAACTAAGTAAGATGCCGGTGACGAGCCAAGCAAACCATTGTTCAAAGTGCGGCCTTCAAAGTTTTAATGTTTAAGATGACTTTCTATCAAATCTAGGTAAAAAAAGAGATTTTTTAACTTCTCATACTCTTGTTACACGACTACATATATGTTTATTTATCTGGTGTTACAACTGCTTCGTGATCTTAGTCTGCTGCTGAGTCTTAGGAATCGCTTTTGTTCTTCTTCTAAGGCTCTACAGCCTCCTTAACAGGTAATCCAGTGATAGGTCCGAGGCACGAGAAGGTTTTTAGTCCGTGCGAATCGGACAGTCCTCAGGGCGTGGTGCATCGCTTCGAGCGGTTAATACTGAGCCTCTTTTAAGATTTCCTTCTCAGTATAAAAAAGGCTCTACAACCTGCAGAAGTCTTGGCGTACTATTTCTGGCTTCCTTGACTTGAATATTCCTCTATACCGATAACTAATTCTTCATACGGAACTCTGCACTGCCAATCTAGCCTCTAAGTTCAGTTAAAAAAACGGAGCCCATTGGAGTCTGTTGAGTTCATCGTAGAGCTCGTCATTGTATTCGACGAAGTATAAACTGGTATTGTGATTATATTAATTCTAAACAATACCTTCATCCATCTAGACAAAGGTTTTAAGGTGGATAAGTTTCCTTTGGCAGTAGTTTCGCCAGTCTACAACCACCTCATTATCTTCATCTGAACTGAAGCTGACTTTTGATCCCTTAATAGATGAAGCTTTAGCCGACTTTAAAGGTTCGATTGCAAGTGTGTAAATTACCCTTATAGAAATTGGTGTAAGCTATCAGTATGTTCATGAAAGGTTCTGCCATGTTGCGGTGTGCCCATCATTGATCGTATCGATTATTGTATCACACGTGTTGTGTAGAACACGTTATCAGTTCATTCCTACGAGCCATGACTTCAAGCATTGCTCTCTTTCCTCACGATAAAGGCTAGAGCTTCAAATGTGAAGACTAGTTCTGGTCGTTCAACAGGATATGCAACATGACCGCAAACTGCTGTTGATGGTGAAAACGAAAATCGAACGTATGATTGATTTATCGTTCTGTGTCCATCCGATCAAGATGGACAGTTGTTGTACGGAAGTGTCTATAACAATCGGTGGTGTTTGGCTAGTTTAAGCAGGCGCCCAGAAAGAGCAGATGAAGGTTCGATCGAAGCATGTCATCTTGGATATCGAAATCTGCTTGACGCTAAACTGCAGCGATTTGAAGAGTATTTCAATAATGTTTTCCAACAGTTGAACCACTATTGGATCTGATTCATCTGCCGTTTTTACATCACAAACAGGCCATTTTATAGTTTCAACTTTTACAAACTCATCGTAAGATACACATTTCCGTACAACTTTTACAGATCCACCTGCTTTACCGGTGAAAACTAACAAGCATACGTCCGCGTACCTGTTCCACGCATTACTGTATCTTTTATTTCACGTTTCGAATCAGTACAATGAGATTAAGGACGTGAAGCTGGCTGATGGTTCCGCATGTTTCGTGTCCATTTTCTAGTTGTTCGCTCGTCCCATAGCTTTCACTACCAGCCCACGGTCTCCCTTAGCCAGCGCCACCTTTTAATTGCTTTTCTGGTTATTATCGTCCTAATAATTCCACGTACTATCGCCATCGTTCGGTCATCATCGTGACCGTGCTGTGGGTTTGCCGTGAAAGGGATGTTACGTAGATAGTAGTACTTGATGGACACAGAAACACATACCGGCCAGTTCTTGCAGAACACTACACTCCCTACCGAACAACTAATCCCCGTGCGAGATAGACAATGGCCGCAAAAGTGTGAGACAGCGAGGCATGGGGAATCGTTTGTGAACAGCCAACACAACCGATGGCTAACAGCGTTAACTGATTTGTGGAGCGTGTGTCAGCAAAAGGAGCAAGATGGTGCCGTACGGACGTGTGCATGGTTGGTCGGTCGGTGGAACGGAATGAACGGACTCCGCATCTCCGCACGACGCTTCTTGCACGGGCAGAACATGTGAGCAGGGAATCAATGTAGCTTAATCATGCACTGGTCATAAATACTTACACACACACAGTCACCCCGTCCAACGTCCGTGCGGCGCTGGCTGGATCTTTGCACGTGGTTGGTCCGTGGGGAAAAATTCATCTTTCACCCACGACGGTGAAGGAACTGAGAATGAGTATTATATTCTTTTTTCTCTATTCCTTCCACATCCACCGGTGGAGCTAAAAGCATAAGGGGATCGAGCCACTCGGTTGGATGGTGTGGGGATGCTGAGGAAAATTATTTCCGAGTACATCTACAGCAACAGCAGCCAGGATTCACACTTGATCCATCGATTAATACAACCGACAGACAACGGTGCGCTCGGGCATTGCTGAGCGGATGGAGAAAATTGAATGAACTAAATTTCACATCCTTGCACGGGGCAAACATCATCAGTGAGAATCTGGGCTGTTCTGGTTGTTGGAGAGTGGAGTTGGGATAGATTGGAAAGTCCGCCTGCTTATTTTCGAATCGTTTCCATCCGTTTCTAGTCGTCTGTCTAGCGGTGTTGCCATTTTTTTTTCTCACGTTTTTCCCCGAATGAGAGTGCTAATCCGGCAGCTTAAAAGATGATAGGAACAAAAAACAAAACACAACAAAAAAGGGCCTCAAGCCGCCGAGTTGTATCTTTTCTTCACATAAAGCCATCCACCTATCAAAGAGAGACACAAGCTTTAGGAGAATGTTCAAAATTAATAAGTTTATGTGTCTGTGAGGTATGGATCGACAACCCGGAGGTGAATCTCTATCCATGGTAGTGAAGGGTGTAGAAGGTGGATAGTAATTTTTTTCTCATTTTGTAAGTCGGCTTTACCTACTGCACCTACCCCATGTAGTCTGAGTTTTGCAACTATATTGCAATATATTTTTTGTCGCGATTTGTTCCGCTTCTGGTGATGAACGCCGTTTCTCATTGCTTTTCAGTCGGAAGCTTAAGCCGGAAAAATGTATTTACTACCCCTTGCTTACACTGCTGGGTGTAGTTTTGCGGGCAGAATTACATTTTTTGTTTTTTGTTTTTTTGCAAACATGATGGGCTATTGCTTAAAATGATGTTCTGGTTTTTTTAATTAAAGAACAATACACAGTATATTTAGTAATTATCTCAACCAATCTACTAGAAATAAATTTTCTAGTAGATTGATTTTTAAGATATCCGTAAAAGGCTTCAAAACACATTGAAAAGATGTTAAAGGAAAGGCTTAAAATGTATAAAAATCGAAGCTCGTCAAAGTGAACAAGATTTCAAGTAACTCAAATCCAGAAGATACAAGATAAACCGAATTGAGCAGTCTTTATGATTTTTCTCAATCGAAAGACTTTACAGAGGGTTGGCCTCTGTTTACGGAAGGATTGTACTCATGAAACATATGTAGATATAGGACCATAATAATATCGATAATACGAAACAAAATCAAAAGTAGAGCAAGATCAGTTGCTAACTTATAATTATAGCTGAGTTTCTGATCAGCTTTGAGCAAAATTAGAGTCTAAAAGTTTATTTTTCATACTCTAACCTATGTAAAATACTCGTTAATTGTCTCAGTTTCATTTTTTCTCAATGAACAATGAAAGCACACAAAGGAAAATAATCGTTAAACGATAATTTATTATAATGTTTAAAAAAGAGCTGTAAAAAAAGTTTTTAAGAAAGCTGAGATAATAATTCCACAAGTGAAATAGAGAAGAAAAAATAGCTTTTATTGTTGAAGAGTTAAGAAACTAGTTAAAAAGTACAAACATAAGATGAACTGTACATTAGTATGTAAGTATTGGCGCCACAACCAAGACCGATACGGTCGCTCGTAATGCGTGCACGGGTTAGTTGAATAAAGGCCACGGTTAAGAACACAACAATTGTGTATTGCCTCGATATTGCGTTTACGTTTAAGGATGCTTTAAGCAATTTCGATTTCCCTTCAATGGACTAAAGCCTCAGTTAAATTTTATTCTGAAACACAGCGGTGTTAATATAGAAATCACGCGGATTGTTTAAATAAACTGAATTCTTTGCACATCGCTGGGTCGTATTTGTATCCTCTCTTCTACTCTAAACGTCCACACAGGAGCACAAACGATTATATTCTCCACAAAACATAATGCGTCAAATTTATATAATATCCTCCTAACTCTGAATGTTACAAGAGCTATGAGCCGTCTATGATAAAGAGATTTAACATTGGTCAAAATTGCTTCCCTGTCTAGAAGGACGAAATCACAATAAATTTATGAGTGCTAGTCTAGTAAATTTACACTAAATTTTATAGTTGAGCAAACACACGTGGCATGGATTAGTTTTAGGCATATTGGGTCGTTGAATTCTTTAATATTTCTTGACATACAGTCTTATAATCAATTAACCTTGTATAAAGCAGTTTTGTGGGGCTCAG
The DNA here is from genome assembly GCA_002091835.1 of Anopheles maculatus. Taxonomy (NCBI): domain Eukaryota; kingdom Metazoa; phylum Arthropoda; class Insecta; order Diptera; family Culicidae; genus Anopheles; species Anopheles maculatus. Next base: position 28,524 of record KZ062337.1, read on the forward strand.
TAAGCATTATTTTACTCAATTCATAGTAGTCAAGTATGTCAAGTTTTAAATAACCGCGATTAAAGCTGCGATGAGATGAATTTAAACCGGGTTTTCCCCAAAGGTTATCCGATGTAGAATAACCTAGTTTTTCACTGGTTTACTAAATATTGTTGGTTAACATGTATGTCAAACGATAGCTTATCTCGAAGTGCAGATGCTTTAAATATACCTACGTCACAGGAATTGACGAGTGAATTTTTGCATTATTAAATTGAAATGCTTCGCTATCCATTACAAACCCATAAGAACTGGTTAATGATTTACATAGTAAGCTGTTATGGAAAATCAACAAGTTGGAAGTGGAACTGTATCTTAAAAGATCCTTTTTTCTCAATCGGATATATTTTAACACCGATTGCTTACTGCTAACAAGTTGACTACCACTGTACCGCACCAGGAAGTACGTTTCAAGCGACAATAAAGCGTTCTGATGACACTGTAGTAAGCAACCTCGACCAATGTCTCTGTCCACACACCGACCGTTTATACGGAACTTTCGAACCGAAGGAAATCGAATTTAATCTGTGTTGTGTTGCTCAACCTCAACTCCACACGTACTCCATTGGTACAACCAATCGTACACCGCATCATAATACACCGCTACAAGAAGAAGCTGAGTTGAGCCAAGTTCCCCGCGTGAATCGCTTCCTTTTTTCTCGATTTTCCACGGGAGCGAAGGATAGGAGCGTTCCAATTCCCACGGGAGATATTAAAGTGAAATTGAAATCGCGCGTACAGCGGGCAGAAGACGCAGGTTACGAGTTGTGTGTGTGTGTGTCAACAGGGTTGTGGTTGGGTTGGCGACAAAAAATAAATAAAAAGATGTGATTCTTCTCCACATACACGCGCGCGTGCGATCCTATCATCGTGGTGTGTTGTGTAGAAATTGTACCACCAGCTTGCGTAGGGGAATACTGGAGACATGGCCGTTTTACCATCATGTGTTCATTTCCCTTCGCAATTTTCTAACTCCGGTTCTTTTCCCGTGTTACCTTCGCCACACCACAAGGCACAGCTCTTTAAAAGGACTTTTTTTTTGGCGGATAACGGAAAGCGGAAGGATAACGATGAGGATGACAATCACCAATCGGGGTACAAAAAGCGTTGGTGTAGGAAGAAAAATCGTCTCCGATTAGCGGGAGGAAGGGAGCCGAGAGAACCTCCCCAACCTTCCATCCCTTTACACACCTGTCTCATATGGATCATGGTGTCTGTCTCTTCGTTTTTGGTGTTTTTAGTTTAGTTTTATTCGTCGTAAATATTTCGCGCGCGCTTCATCCCGAGGCAAATCAGGACATCGTTTGAGTGGCAAATCAGCGAATCAACAACTTCCACCAACTTCGTTGAGCAACCCAAGAACGTCTAGAAACGAAAGGATTCGTTTCCTTCTCTGGTGCTCTAGTACTCAGGCCCCCAGCTATATAGGATGTGCGTGTGTACGAGTGTGCTCGATCGTGCGTGCGACACGCACGTTTCCCTAACATTACCTACAGCCGTATCGTACTCATGGGCATGGGCTTCATCATCACAAGGAAACCATCCAGCGTTTGCCCCTTTTTTCGCAATCAAGTTTGGTTTAATTTTTCGTTGATTTGCTATTTCGAATGTTTGTCTCTGCTTGCCCTTCGCCATCAGCGGGTGGATAAGGGTTGTGTCTTCTTCAGCACAACGTTCCGCTGTTTTTTTTTTGTGTCTCGCCAAGGACACGGGGACGATCCGGTTCAGGTTGTATGAGCACTCTATCCGTTAAGCTTGGATCGATCAACCAACGACGTCAACAAAGCGAGGACCAACGCTTTAACAATTCTATCCTAACCGGGCCCGATGGCAAATGCTACACCATATTTCGTTGTACAATATTTTCTCCATTTGCAAAATATAACAACAGTATAACAGTTCGCGCCCGGGATATGTTATCCGGTTGATTGTTTTTGATTGGCCCGGGTCGGCCACCGATAGCAGTGAGCACTAGATTTCCTAATAGTTTTCCCTGCACGTCTGCTAACATCCGAGAACTGTCAGCCTCGTTTCATGTCACGTGTTTGTTGTTTAAAAATAAATTGTGGAGAAAAACGAAATGGAAAGTTAAATCAATTAGAGTCACGAAACGGAAGGAACTTGTACGCTGCGAGCGATGGCAAGCCAGCCTGGTGGCGGGTAAGGTGCTATGACACTCGTTGTCGACACCGAGCCGCCTGCCATGTTTGACAGTTCACTCAAAATGGCAGCTGGTTTTTTTTTTACTTTCAACCGATGAATCACCCTAGTTGAGAGAGGAATGCAATCGAATTACGCCAAACATCAAAGCAGAAATGTTTATAAAATTCCATGCATTTGGTTATGTGATCCTTTTTGAAGGAATGTGTCCAAATGGAATGTGCCATGTTTTGAAAAAGTTGAATTTTTTTCTCTATTTGTAGTTTAGTTTATTTTGCTGTAAGAACATAACTTATAAAAAAAGTAAAACCTGAAATTTAAAAAATACTATAAAAATTGTAAAAACGTCCAAAAACTCCACTGTAGGAATGTCAAGAAATGGTTTGATCTCTTTTTCATTTACTGTTGGAGCTTACAGTTAACGATAAATTGGAATTCAAAATTAATCGATTTGTTGCGCATTAAGAACAAGTTGTAAAGAGGCGAATGAGGAGGACTCTGAAACCCAAAGCTTCTATAAATAAACGATAGAAAAGAGAATAGGTTGTGTTAAGTTCTACGACAAATCGACTTACCGATTGGTGATGAAGAGGAAAGTTCTTTCAAATGACTCAACTGGGACACATTATCTGATTAATGTTTTAAAAGAATTCCAATGAAATGCATCAAAACCGTTGTCATAACTATAAAGAAAATGTCAGTATGGTGTTTTGCTCTTTCAAGAAATATTGCTGGAACACAAGTAGTAATGAGACTTCATTCGTGTAAGATCCTCGATTGATATTTACCTCATATTTCGAGAAAGTGTTAAAACGTTCGTACGCAATAATCAACACATAACTATTTCGTGAGAGTAAATGATGTATGTTTTTCATGTGTCAGTAGTTGCAGTTCAGCGTTAAGCAGGTGTATTTATCCCTGAATACCACGACACTATGCTTTTGTTTAGGATGTTTCTTTTTGTTATTAAAACTTTTTGTCATTGTAGACTTGGGCTTCCTCAGCAGGTTCAGCTGCTCTTCAAGGTTCAGAATTTGAACACTATTGAACGCTATTTTTGCAGTCATGATCTTGATCAGTAATATCTGTTTCACTGTGACCAATTCATCGAAACTTACTTGATTTCCTGGATTGTTGTAGTAGATAGTTGTTAGCTCAACTAACAAATACGTCTATTTTGTATGTACTTTGTTTTGATTGTTTTCGGTGAATGAGCAGCGTTCTCTCTCAGCTCTACAAAAATTAAGTTTTTCACCGCGTCTTTTCCCGATTCACCATCCAAGTTTGTGCTCCCCAATCGCGCCCACTCACGAACATTATTTGTGATCCGTCGCGCAGCGACCAGTGAATTTTCCGCAACGCTTTCTGTGATTTTGTTCGTGGCCGTTTCTTGACTGACTACCGGCATCAGTCCGTTCCTGTATTGGAGCCTAATGCAGTGTACTCGCAGTATGGCCGAATCCTGCCCTTCCTGCACTCTTCCTGTAAATACAGAAGACGTTTATAAGTGTGCGGGTTTCTGCAACGTATCATACCATTACGCTTGCCTGGGCGTTTGCATTGCAACGATGTCGGAGCTGAAACGACCGGATTCTCAACTTCTATGGATTTGTCCTAGCTGCAATGATTCTCGTCGTAGTGGCCGGGCTATTTGCAGTGAGCTCTCAACTGCCCTGGACGTCTTGAAGTCCGAGTTGATAGGCGAGTTCGATTGTCGATTGACTGCTGTTTTGGAAGCTGTTCGCAACGATGTATTGGCTGCTGTAACGAGAAACACATCCCGCACGCACACTCTTATCTCTAGTGCATCGCACACATCCACACTAGCTGCAGCTACACCTTTAAGTTCCCGCCCGGGCGAAATTGATCGGGCATCCCATAATGCCCCGGTTCGTAACCCGTCTAAACGCAGACTGGTCGACTTTACTCCTCCCGGTGCCACCCCAGCGCCTTCTCTGCACACCGGCACTGCACCGTTATCACCTTCGTCTCGCACCGTGTTGACAGTACCGTTAACCGACTCCAACGGACCGAAGTTCTGGCTATATTTAACAAGAATTGCCCCATCGGTTACAAATACCAAAATCAAGGAGATGGTAACAACGCAACTCGGTACCGATGACGTCATCATCATCAAATTGCTGCCACGTGACAAGGACCCAAGCACGCTCACCTTTATATCCTTTAAAGTCGGGCTGTCGCTTGAGTTTAAAGAAAAGGCACTTCTGGATTCCACTTGGCACAAAGGTATCGTGTTTCGCGAATTCACTGATCACCGCTCACTGAACAATGCACCGTCTTTCTGGCACCCTACAACCCACGATCCTCCAGTAATATCCAGACCACTGACAACTGTTATCCCACGCGTATCCGTCCAACAACAGAACACTGCACCCGAAGAGCTCTCCTAAACACAGGCAACTCGTACGATCCCTGCCAAACAACCGATCTAACTGTTTATTACCAAAACGTAAGACGATTACGCACTAAGCTCGACACCGTAAGACTTTCACTGTCTGAGAACGATTTGGATGTGTTAGTGCTCACCGAAACGTGGCTCGATGGATCCATACCTTCTGCACTGTTTGCCGACTCAAAATACAACATCTACCGCTGCGATCGTAACCCCGCAAATAGCACTCTCTCTCGTGGTGGCGGTGTGCTCATAGCATGTGTATCAACGCTCACATCCTTCGAGTTACGTCATACTTTCCAGTTGCTCGAACTTTTGTGGGTACGCGTAAAGCTCCATAGCCGCTCTCTCTTCATTGGAGTAATCTACATCCCGCCGGACCGTAGTTCTTCCTTCGATGTGTTAGAGAACCTTAATGAGAGCGTGAGCGTAATCTCTGAACAACTATCACCTACGGACTTGCTACTAATACTAGCAGACTTCAACATGCCGCTGATCTCTTGGCATCCTAGCTCCTCTGCACCACTCCACTACACCCCTCACTGCCCTTCGTCATCATGCAGCCACTTTATCGATGGCATGAATTTCAACGGTCTGCTGCAGTTATCCGGAGTTACTAATCACCGTGATCGCCAACTGGATTTGCTATTTGCAAACGAATCTACCGCTGCAATATGCACCCGCGTTCAAGCTGTTTCCTGCCCCATCCTGACTCCCGACCTTCATCACCCGGCTCTCGAGCTAACCATCCAGGACACGAGTCCCGTGATTTTCTCAGCTCGTTCTTCTCATCATACTCGTGCATCGCCTGGATTGAACTTTCGCGGAATGGACTACACGAAGCTACTTGCTGAGCTATGTAATGCTGATTGGACCTTCATCGAAGATGCCGAAAACATCGATGCAGCCGTTTCTATGTTTAATCTTAAGCTTGTTTCCTTCTTCCCTCTTTGTTGTCCTTCCTTAAATACTCCCCCCAACCCACCGTGGTCGAACCGGGCATTAAGAGCGTTAAAGTCAGACAAAAATCGGGCGCTGCGCAATTATCGCCATAATCGCAATCCTGTTTCTCTTCGGATTTACAAATACGCTTCTGGCGCCTACCGTGCGTACAACCGGTGGCGTTACGCATCATTCGTGGTCAGATTGCAGGATCGGTTCACATCCGACCCCCG
>KZ062337.1:35137-78782 GCA_002091835.1 Anopheles maculatus
ACTGGTGTCATTCCAACGGCCTTCTCCTCTGTCCCGATAAATGTTGTGTCATCTCGTTTAGTAGGTCCCGCAAGTTTACGTTTCATTACTCTTTCCGTGGCACCGCTATTAACCGTGTTTCGTCCGTAAAAGATTTAGGTGTATGGTTAGATGAGGCTCTCACTTTCAATGTCCAAGTCGACCATGTTGTGAATAAAGCCAACAAATCACTTGGACTGATCGTCAGACTCTCATCGGAAATCCGCGACCCTATCTGCCTTAAGGCTTTGTACTGCTGCTGGGTTCGATCTACCTTGGACTATGCTGCTGTTGTCTGGTCCCCGTCAGGCTCAGTTGCATTGGCCAGACTGGAGAGTGTTCAGCGAAAATTCACACGCGTAGCAACTCGCCGTTTCCTTGCAGGCTTCCAAGTTCCTCGTCTATCATACCCTAACCGTTGTCAACTTCTTGGTCTCGAACCCATTGATGTTCGACATTCCCATTCCCGCGCTAGCTTCATTGCAAGCCTCCTTTCCCATGACCTTGACATTCCTTCCCTTCTATCTGCCGTTCCTTTATATGCTCCCTCTCGACACTTAAGGAACCGTGCGCCCCTTTACATCCCTTCCCGCCATACACGATATGGATCAAACGATCCTTTTCTCCGAGCGTTGTCGACTTTTAACGATTCTTATTGCCTGTTTGACTACAATGTCCCTGTGTCCAATTTTCGTTCGCGCCTACGTCAATCTTCTCCCCGCTCCTCACAATGATTGCTTCCCTCATCCTCGTACTCCTACTCCCTATTTCACTAGTATGTAAGTTAATCATTGTTAAGCCCTCGAGGCAGACAAGTAGTATCAATAAATAATAATAATAAAATAATAATAGAGTTAGTGGAATTGACAATAGATCGTTCGAGATGCCAACAGGTTTTAGGCAGGATTTCGTAATAAAAAAATCGTTAAGAAATATTTTTGGTTTGAGAATTACGGATCGACGTCATAGTTTCAGCACGTTTTGTGTTGATATCGTACAAAAATCACAAGACATTTCTTTCTTGTTTTGCCATTTACATTCATTTTACTCATTCCATTCTTGGATAGAGCGACTTCGCTATTTTCGAGGCTGAACTCACCTAACACTTTCGCACTCAACGCCAACCACCAACCAACTCGTTGTGTCAACACTATCCAAGCCTAAAACACTTTCCTTCAATGTTGACGTTGAGTCCAGATATTGTAGCTGTTGCGAAAGCATAGGGCACGACCGCAGTCTCTTGCGTATTTGCGAATGAGTCTCATGTTGCTGGCAGATCCCTGGTAGTAAACACATCTCTTATTTCGGTACCTGGAACCCTGCGCAGGAACAAAAATTGGTGATCGACATCTTGGAATCCTTCACCGCAGCAGCACACTGTCGTCTGAGCCAGAGTTATACGTTGTATATTGCCCGAGTTCATGCGCGTCCCATATGCCTCTACTAATGAAACAATGAAAAGTTGCTGTGAAAAACGAAGGTACCCTTGATCCGAGATTCCTCGTTTTCGTAAAATGCTCCTTATTTAAGGCCTGTTTTGATGCAGTGATTCCACCTTCTCTCATTCACAGGAATTAGACAATGAGAAGGAACCAAAATTAGTGAGATCCTGAACGCTTTGTCGAACATTGAGCCAAGCGATTCCATGATTTTTTATTTTTTGCACCGGAAATCCCAACCTTTGACTGCTTAAAAAGTGCTTTAATTAATCGATTTACAAATTTTACTACCCCTTGAATTTTCATCCCTTAGGTTTCGCATCAAAACTGAACATTCATAGAAATGTGTATAACAAAACTGCAAGCTAATTCTGCACAAAACAGAGTGTATATCGGCATGTGAACTTTGTTCGGTATTTTTTCCAAAAGTACAACATCACTCTAGCATTAGATAATGCCATTAACATGTACGTATTGTTTTTCGAACCATAACTACAGCCGCTGTCTATTGTACTGACAGATTTTACTTGTTCAACTATATTTCGGTAAATGATTCATGTCTACAAAAAATAAGGAAAAACTCACTCACAAACTATTTTGTTTTTTTTTGCTGTTTGAACTCCATTTTCATGACCGTGTGGTTTAGTTTCGATTTCACTGCCGTTTTACTGTGCAGGTGCAAAGCATGTAGAGCCACAGACTAGCAAATAACAACTGCTGTTGCTGCTCCGGTTGCATATTATGTTCCGTTTTCTACTTCGAACTATCTATTACCGGTGCAGTGCTGCGTACGAGGCTCATGTCGGGGGGTGATTTCAACCTACACCGGTTAAAAATCAACTACGATGCACCACAAGGTTCAATCACGAGCATCACATGCAGCAGTTCGGGGTTTTTTTTCTGCTCTACTTTGCGTCTATTTTATGCTTGATATGAATTTTCTACCGAAGCACGAAACAGCAGAACCGGAGCAGCCGGAAATCATACTATCGGCCGGTGGTTTCGTACACAGCACGGGGTTTTGCACCCGATGTCGCTCTCAATTACTAGCCGGAATGGTATTTCCGTACACGATTGCAAACAGCAGTGCCCGGGTGCTGCTTCATTAGCGGTCCCTTCCGTTCTATTTGCCCGCCGCCACGATCTGTCTCCCGATATTGAACCCCGTAAGTCAATTTCATCTCAGGCGCGGCACACGAAAAAAAAAGTTTGAACAAATCTCTCGCCAAGGCAATATTGAAAACGTCCCGAATGTGCACACTTTTTCGTTTCGTTTCGGTGTAAATGAGAACCAGGGCTAGTCAGGCTTTTGCGGCGGACTAGTGCAGCGAAATCATCACTCCTGTGGATTGATTTTTAGGCACAGTGATCTGTGTGACACACACACACACATACCGGAGAAAACGGAACGATTCTGCCCTGGTGAGTTAGTGACCCGTGTGCAATTGAGTGGACATTCCGCACGCCCCGACATCAAATGCATTCCAAACCCTCGGTCCGGTTTTTGATCTGTAGCCTCGGCGCAATAGCTGGACGAAATCATCGAGAGACATAAAAAAGGTCTCCAATAGTCACCCCCATCGAAAGCGTTGGCTCGTGCAGAAGAAGGAGGCCAAATAGGAGGCCACGAAAAAGAGTCCCGAAAACGGGTGTACCGAACAAAAAAAAAAAGAAAACCCGGACAAAAACAGCTACACTTCATTTTCGTTGGCGACATTCTCTTTTTTTGCGCTGACCCTCACGGTGGCGGTGCGCTCGGTGCGAATTTTCGGTTGATTGCCAGTGAAGAAAACAGGGGCCGTTTTTGGCGGTGAATCTGAGAATTAAGAGCTCCGTTCACATTTTCCTAGAACATGTCCTTCCAATTCTTTCGCAATCATCAACGCACTGGCGCTGTTTGATGGGTGGCTTGCTACTTCGCGACTTTGGGGAACCCCTTGCACTAAGAACCGGGTAATAGGATGGCGCTTGGGATGCAAATAAAATGTGCCATAAAAACCCTAAATTAAGAGTGATCGAAACGGCAATTGCATCGCCATCACGATTGGTAGGCCGGGCGGGAGATCAACGGGGCTTGCCGTTCGAATCGCGATTTGGCGAAGCAATTCGGTGCCATGTGCCGGGTGAAAAAGATGCCTCAATTGAAGCGGTGAAGTTTTTACCCCATCCAAAAAAGGGATTTTGATGAAAAACAGCTTCAGCAAAACATGAAAACGGGTGAGGCAACCAAAAACAACTAGCAAAAACAAAAACACTTTTTCAAGCTTTGCAAGAAGAAAAGACAAAACTACAAATGGTGAGCGAGACTTAAGTAAAACAGAAAAAGGAACCAGCTAAGGGTGCTGGAATAAGAATTAAGAGTACAAAACGAAAAAAAAACGGGTAATAAAATTTTAAAGTAATACACGAAGCGTAAAAGAGAGCAAAGCAGGGATACGGAAGAGAGTACGAGTTTAAAATTGAACTAGAATAAAGGAAGAGACAGATGGAGATATATAAGTGCAGCGAAATGCAGGATAACAGAGGTATAAAGGGTGCATGAAATGGAGATGAAAATAAAATAAAACGAGAAGAAAAAGGCTGCAGGTAACTCCTCCACGAAGAGGATCCACCGAAGCAAATAGCAGCGGTTTCATTTAAAAGCCATCTCGCTCGCAATAAAAGAATCGAAGCGGAAATAAACTCCACGTACCGATATGCTCAGCAAAAGTGCTCCGAAAGACAGTTGAAAGTGGGAAGAAGAAAAAATCAAACACACACACACACACGAGGTAGAAGCAGTGGAAATAAAAAGCTGGCGATAAAGTGTGTAGCAAACAAAAAGAGTTGGGTATGAAAGAGATAAAAATGAAAACAAAAACAAAGAGAACGTAAAATAGGCACAGCAACTAACACAGATACACAGCGAATGCAGTGCCAAACGGTGCCGAGACTGGCCAAACGGTTCGAAAAGGCGGGCAGAGAACACGTGAAGAGTTGGGCGACACTTTCCGAGATGTGGAACACGTCGCGCCCGGCGCACATTGCAAGGGCCATGATGATGCGCAAGGGATGCTGCACAAGGGAAGGGTTTTTGGTTAAAACAAAACAACCTTTAAGAAGTGCAGGGACAACCGAACGCAGCGAAAAGGAAACGCAAAAAAAAACGACAAACGGCAAAGCAAAGTCGCGCACAACTTGCCGAGCGAGAGGTGTTCGAAAGTAGAAGAAATAACTTGAAATCTGAACCGGTCCCATGGACGTCGACGTGCTGGACGGTGTTCTGGTTTGCCGGATTCGACTGTGCGACTGTTTGGTTCGGTGTGTAGCCGCTGGTCTCGAGGTTGGGGTCACCGTATCATCCCGTTTGCCCGTTCCATGGTCGTCACTGCCCGCCACCGACAGACGCCAACCAGTGCCGAAGCTAGCCGGAGCCGGACTTGCCGGGATGTCGGGGGAACTTGCGCCAAACGAAAAACTATTCACGCCGTACTGCTTACTCGGATGCTCGAAGCTTGCTGGGTGGTTGGTTGGCTGCAAAAGTTTTCCCACCTTCACCCTCCAATCTCCGGCCGTCTGTGCTCGAACATAAAGTCCAACGAGATCGCCAAGACACCCGATGGACATGGAAAAAAAAGCACCAACGATACTATCACCCTCCGAGTCCCAGAGCTTGATCGTACGCGCGGACCACGAGAACGCGATGCGACACGAAATGAATTGCACAACGAGTTTGCATGACTCGAATGCCACCGTTGCGAGATGGGATGGTCAAGGAATGGCAGGCATGCCGTCGTCGGGTGACGGTACAGACCGGCTCTGGAAACTTTTCCAAGCCCCAAAGACGACGATCCATCTTCGCGCGACTTTGAATCGCAAAAATCGAGCCGGACCCCTTTCGGATCGAAACTATTCATCGGTAAAATTTCTGACAGCGTACCGACCCGGTACTGTGGCGGTGCATTCATTCGGAAGTGAGCTTGGTGGGTGTGCGGACGACCGAACCGAACGGTACAATCATCATAAGTCACCGAGGTGCGCTGGGTGGTACGGCTAAGGCGAAACAAAGAAGCGGAATCGTAAAGTTTGGCGTTTTTCAATGCCATTTTGGGGTTTTTTTTTGCATGTTCGCATGTATGGCTGCATCGGTTGGGCTGTGATCTGAAGTGATCAAGCTTCGAGTGACCCAGTTATGCTCGCGGTACGTTGGGTGATGCGCGTAATTTCGTTTGATTATTTGCAGTGCTGCTTTACGGATCGGTCCTTCATCGCTCGTTACACTGCCGTTGGATGGTTTCGAATGATTATGGTGATTCATCATCAAACACTTTGAAGAAGAACCATCTTGAAGATCTTAAAGCTTACATTAAGGTTAGTCAGAAATTGGGAATGGAAATCCATTACGTGGAACGGCAAATGTCTACATTTTTTTCGGCAACGTTGGTAATCATCTAGTTGGCTGTGAAGTTTAGGATTCTCAGAACATTGCGATTCTGCATCATTCGGTGTGAGAAGCTGGCCTATGTCCTTAAAGATGATGTAAAAGCTTCTTTGAGGATTGAACCGTTTGGTGTAATAATACTTTAAAGCTATTACGGATTAAAGATTGATATGCGATGCATAAGAGGGTTGTCTGTAAAATTAGATAACTGATCACTCTAGCGAATTTTTAGTAGCTTGCTGAAAAATCTATAAAGAAATTTATCTTCGCTTTTCAAACGTTTTTTCAAAGAAGACAACAAAACAAATCTCTATAACAGCTCTATGTCTTAATCAAACCTTTATGATTATTTTGTACTATTTTTAAGGTTAAATATAATTAATCCATCATATGCTTACATTATGTTTTGTAAGTGCAAGCCCAGGAGACATAGTCTCCATGACTCTTAACACCTCTCTTTCATTTCTCTGGCATGCGTTGTTGCAAATATTTGGCTTAGCATTGTTGTAGCTGTTGAGTTATGATTATGTCGTTGAGATCATCTTGCAGAAGTCCTGCATAGCATAGCACAATGAAAATAGCACAATGAATTTAAATTTGGCTCCAATCCTACGTTGTCTCCACAAAAATATTGCATATTATTTGTGGACAACTTCCGTCGTCACTTGGCTTGATCGTGGATGTCATGAATAAATTATTTCATCTCCTTCGGAGTCTTGCAGATCAGTTGATACTCCGTCTTGGATACAGAATGATTAAAATAGGGTCCTCTTATTGAGGTTTGTTAAAAAAATAAAATATCGAACACTACTGAAGCCAGCTGGAAGTCTTTCCGATTCATGGCGAACTCATTTTCAGTGTTTATTACATAGCCGGTGAGTTTTTAATACCTGTCACTTGACTGGTACATGTCGTTCAACACGCTTAAGTGGCCAGAATCTCTTTCCTTTTTAATATCTTCGCCTGTTTCTTAATATCTTCCCAGGACCACTTTACCTACTTTTTCACTCATGGATACTTAAAAAATTACGAACAAATCTTCAAGTCAAGAAACTGACTTTTCATATCAAGGTTCCTTCAAACCAACCGATAATTCACAAATGTTTCGTATCTACATAAAATGTGTAAGCAACAGATAGTTTGTATTGTAAGTACACAAAGTCATGTAACGGAAAATGTCACAAAATTTAAATAAAAATGTCTTTTTTTAATAAATATTTGCTCAGCCAACGTACCACGTCTATAAAATGAATTTACGGGCTGATTTGTCTGGTATCATTCTCTTTCGCATTACCAGCCTACCAGAACCGAGTCTAATTCAATCCACAATTGTGAAGTCATTGTACAGCTCATAGTGCTCGTGATTGTTCTTACGGATCGTCTATTGTTAAGCCGCCCCTAAGGGACCCTAATCGTTCTGCATCTTTCTCTCAAACGCGACTTTCATAAAGTCTGCTACTCTGATAAAGTATAACTAGTTAAAAGTTTGCACCTTTGCGATTATCTCAACACCTTTGTGGATGTCGCTGCAGACAGAAAAAAACTGCACCATCAACTGCATCATCTGGAAGTCACAAAAAGCTCTTCAGACGGTCTGACACTGGCAGCTGTCGGGTTTTTGTTGCATTTCGTTTATCTGTTTTAAGTGAAGCAAAAAAGCAACTTTGATCATCTTCCCCATTAATGGTTTTAAGCAATTCTTCACACTCCTTTGCTCCATTATGATATCCGGTTTAATGCAAGCAACCAGCAACCAAACAGGGTAGTTTTTTTTCGGGGCGCAAAACTACAGAAGCAACCAAACCACCGGTGTGCGTTAATCTTCGCTAGCAAAACCTGGACTCTACTATTAGCACATTGAGAACAGCACTTTCCTGTTCTAAACAGAGCGAAAGGTCATCCAACATGGTCGAGATAGCGATTCGATTCGAGTTTAGATCTACAATTAGTAGTATTTACGTTAGAGTTTAATCTGTTCCTTCGAAGCTGATGCAAGGCTTCCATCTCTTTATCTCTCTCCTTCTTTCGTTCGCTCCGTTTCTCGCTCTGCTCACTGATCCATTAAAGCTTCCGAATGGCCCGTTATCAACGTCCATTAGAGCGTCCTGGATATGTTTTTTTTTTTTGCAGTTGTTATTGCTTGCCGTGCTCTTTGTAGATGACAGATGCAACATCGCTTCAACAACTTAATGATGATGGCTTTGCACTCATCCTCCACAATGGGGGTCGTCGGGAATTAATTCGCATTTTTATTCCACTCCCGGTACACCGGGTCCCCCCTGCCTACCCTGCCGCTCTTTGAGGTGATTATGTCATGCTTTTTTTTTCGGGTCCACCGTTTTCATCAACATTTTTCATCAATGCGCTAGTGTACGGGTCGGGGCTGCTTTACTTCGGTTCGGTACTTTGTTTTTGTGTTTTATCACTGCAATTGTTGTGTAGGGGTTTTTTTTTGTGTTTGCAGCAAAGTTTCTTCTTTTTTAGTTTTTGTTTGCGTACCAGAGGAAGCAATTTATTTGCTTTGAAAACAGTTTCTTGGCCGTGATTAACGTTTTCGGACGAATTAAAGCGGAATTTTTACTCCGAAACCGAAGCGGACGGCGTGTCCTTTCTCTGATTAAAGCACATCGCATTGCTTGCGACGTCTTTTCTTCGGCGCACTCGCAATTTTCTTTTGAAAGCGCTCGGCTCAAAGCAGATTATGATGCTGATGAGGAAAGCGTACAGCTTTCTTGCTCATCCTTCGCATTTTCTCGCCTGATTATGCTCCGTTTCGCCGTTCACCGTCGATTCAAACGATGGGTTCCTGTTTGTATTGATGATTTAGATTATCATACAGCTCATGCTCGTCTAAATGACATTTTTCCGAACTTGGATATGAAGTCCTCCGATCGCTTACACATATATCCGCCCATTTCCGTAATTTGCAAGATGTGTCCTTTTTTCCACCCGTGTTTTTTTTCGCATTCCTTGACTCCACACGACATTAGTACGCACTTTTTTTTTTGTATCCACCTTTTCTGCGAAACACAGAACCGTTTCTATCCGCACAATTTAATGCGATTTGTGATAGGAAAAAAACAGAAACATATCCATCCCAAAATATGTGCCGCCCCTTCAAACACTCCACGGCAACTGAAGTGAGTCAAAATTTTGCCTTCCTTCTTATCACACTCCTGCTGCCACATCAGCTTTTTTTTATCATCAGCAAAAACGTAAAGCGGCATCAGCAGCGGTGGTGTTATTATTATTGCTCTATCCCACAATTTTTCCTGCGATGAATAGGATGTAATTTATTTTACGCTTATGCTCGTATCGTTGCTTCACTTTTTCTGTGTGCGTGTGTCGTCACCGTTGGTTAGGACTTTATCCCTGCTGCCGAACAGCGTTCGCGGTAGGAACAGAGAAAAGAGAAAAGATAAATAAATTTCCTTCCGACCGACAACCACAGTTTTTCCCACGGATTGGTGAATGCGTCGTGATTCGGCTGGCGGACGACAACCGGGATGATCGAATGAGATTTTCTCTCCCGCAACTTTGGAGCCGTGTGTACATTCCTCATTTTCTGTTCCATCCATCAGACGTATTCTACTGGTCGGGGGGTTTTGCTACCGTTTCCCGTCTGTCGTCCTGCCCGACCGACCAGACCGACCGACCAACCGAAACGAATGTGCGGTTTCGCGAGTGCGGGCACAATTAATCACAGCTTTAAGCCACACGGTGCTCGCGGAAAGTCGGATTCCGGATTTCTTTAGTCCGCTGGTGCGGCTTCGGGACGAAAGACGATAAGGATTTTAAGCTTGCAAAAAAATACACACACAAGGCACACCAAAAAACCGGGGATGAAGACAAGAGGGTAAAGAAATAAAATTATCCCCACAACCTATATGAAACCTATTCTTCTGCTGTTTGGCGTGTTTTTTTTATGTGTGTGTGTGTCCTTCTTTGGTGTCCCCTTCTTGCATCCTTTTGTGCCACTGGCATTAAGTAAGATGTGCAAGATGCTTTGTCGCTGATTATCCTGGCGTAGTTTTACACCGAACCGTTTTCGTTTCCTGTACCGAGCGGATTAATTTTAATAAGAATAAACGTTTGAACGCATGAATAATTCGTTTTGTCATCTGGTGTGGGGTAGGTATTGGATAACGCCATCTCTATGCGAGGATTATTAGAAAGTTGGGGAAATTTTAAGCAAGTAATGAATTATAGATATCAAAGTGGAATAGACCCGACAAGGCCTACATATAGCGGGCATAACTCTGAGTATAGCTCTTGGAACCTTATGTACGAGGAGCCCATTCAAACTCGCTACGACTTCAAGCTTATTTGGTAGATGAAGTCCCTTGACAGGCAAGGTCACTTGGGCCATGCCTTTCCGAAGATGAACAGGTCTTCTCGCTTAGTGACTTAGTAAATAAATGGCAAGTCTTTAGTCTTTGCAAGAAAATGATAAGAATCCTGGGTCAAATTTGAGCCACTTCTAAGGACGATTCATGACAGAAGCAGCTCCCTTGGACGACGAGTAGAGAAGTATTGGCCAACTAAGCCTCTGCGTAGTGTCTTAGTAATTCATTGGAAGGCATGGGTCCATGGACGATGATGCAAAGAAGATTTTTTTCGTAGTTAAGGTATCTTGGAAGATAAGGTGGCTTGAATAACTACGATCCTTGAATCAACCAGAACATCAAGGCCCAGCAACACATTTGGGCGTAGAATCAAATTCAACGATCACAAGGCTTCTTCTTCTATGAAATATTTTGGTAAATAAGGCTCTTTCCACTTCAAGGATTCTTACTGTAGGCTCTAGACAATGCCTTTTAATAGGCTAGGATCCTTGGATCTTTTCAGCAGCGTCGTTGTTGGGCGTAGAAACAAATTCAACGAGTACAAAGCCTCTTGATGGATCAATTGGAATATAACGTCTTCAAGACAATGACTTTCCCCAGATTAATTAGACTTTGCAAAGATAAGACCTCGTGAATGACAAAAATATTTGGACAAGGATGCCAGGACGAGGTGGCTTCTTTAAATACAAAATATTTTGGTAGATGAGGCTCTTTCCACTGCAAGGTCTCTTGCTTAAGGCTCTAGACGAAGCTTCACGGATGACGAGATCATATGGGAGAAGAAGATTGAAATACGAACTCTCTACGACTATAAGGCAGCTTAGTAATTGAGGATGAAGATGAGGATGGCCCTTGGGAGACAATCGTGGCACGTTGATGCTACAATACTTTGACTACAAGATCAATTTATTGACGAAGATTGGACGAGGTTGCTTCTTCGGTTATGAATTCTTTGTGTAGATAAGACTATATCAAAGGTCAAATTCATGGACAAGGAAGCCAGAACGAGGTGACTTCAAAGACCTCGTCCAAAAGAGCTTGGTAGATAAAGCTTTTTTGATTCTTGCTATAGGCTCTAGACAACTCCTCACGGACGACAAATTCTCCTGGTATAAAAGAATTGAAAGGCCTATTAAAATCAAAGATTTTTAGACGATGACTTTCTCTTGACGAGGAGGTTTAGTCATATTGGACGTCAAAGCGTCTTGAACATTGATTTGTTTAATGAAAATTTACATTTCTTTTTCAACGGTCTTCCAAATACATAAATAACAAATTGAAAGAAATCACATATAACTAAACGTTGCTTGTTTTTAATACCATTCATCCAACAACACGGTTCGTTGCACCAAGTCCTGAAGAACGGAGAACAGGTGCAACGATATTGCAACCGTTTCATCCTTCACCTTTGTATCATCATTACCGATTCGCTTTGCCCCAGCGCAAAGTCGTTATTTCCTGCCCGTTACTGTCACACACAAGAAGCGAAATCTGTCGGGAAAAGTTTACGTTAACCTCACCCGAAACGAATGTGTTCCTTCGGGGTGTGTTCATCGGTAAAATGTACTGAAGAATAAACACAAAACAAAAAGTGCAAGGATGCTTCAATCCTTCGAATTCCGTTTCAGTTTTTTTTGCTACACCCTTTCAAACTCTCGCATACACTCACACACTCACTTCTGTATCGATGATCAATAGCTGGATTATCGGTGTCTGAGAGAGAGAAAGAGAGACCGAAGAGTACACACAGGAACGTTGGTTATAAAACCCTTTTTAATTGCATGCCGCTGCTTGCCGAAATCCAACTCCTTCAAAAAGCTTCAAACCACCGAAACGTATCCCCAACAACAAGGGTTGGTCTGTTCGTGAAGATCCAGCCAGTGGCCGGAGTGGAATGTTGAAGTACATTTTTAAAATGCCAAATTATTCTTCGGTAATCAAAATTCAGACGTTTCCCGATGGACCGTTTTTTTTGCTTCTCTCTTAAACGAATTGGTAGGCTTTGCCGGTATGGAAAGGAATTTCTTAAGCTTAATGAGAATCAATAGCGAATCTCCTTCCTGCACACGGTACAAGAAATTCGAAGGAAAATGTTAATTGAACGCAAGCGCCTCTCGAAACCGGGGCTGCATGGAAACTGGTAATGATTGATTTTCTTACTAGTTTTTTTTGTTGTTGTTGATGCTGGGTGTTTTGCCTAATGGGAAAAGCTTCCATTCGCTTCACTTGAAATAGAAAAACAAGCTTTACTTTTTTGTGCATCTCCATGTATTGGTATGCAATGGTAATTATTTTTTCCAATCGATCGTCAAGCAAGGTCTCGGCTCTCGGAAATTAGATATGCTCGGCACAACCTAATCCTTGCACTACTGTGCATGCGTTGCTGTTGTAATTTATGATGGTTGTATGGTGCATTAACACAACTAATTATAATCTACTTGTTTTCTGCCTGTACCATACTCGCATTTGCCTGTTATAATCCTTGGAAAGGCAAATTAAGCATGGTTGTTTAATAATCTTTTCTGTTTTCTCAAGCCCAATGATTGAAGGAGATGCTGGTTCGTACTGGTGGTAATTAAATTTGATTTCGATCGATTTTTTTCGAAGCTTACATACTTTGTTCGAAATTCTTGCCGTGCATTTTGATAGGATGCTTCATTGTTCTAGGAAACTATCACCAATGAAGCTGTTGGAGAGATACTGGCAGCATTAAATAACTATTACCAGTACACCTATGAAGTTTCTCTCGGTTACATAGCTCATCAGGATCGTCCATGTCTGTTTAGAACATGTTTAGAGTTTAAACAATAACATTTTTGTTGAAATGTAAGAGCTCAGACCAGCTGAAAGCGATTTATTTTCCATTTTGAACAAATGTCTGATCATACTGGAGCTTTAACATACAATTAGTTCCGCACTTCGTGTACAATTAGTTCTGCAGCGTGTAGAAAGCACAGTTCGATAAGCCAATTAAGCTAAGAAATTGATCTTTATTTTAATCGAAAGAAAGACTAGAGATGAATGTGCAAAAAATCTAAAATTATTTACTTCACGTGTAGTGATTTGTGAACGTGATCAAATCCAACAGTCTGCTTAACATGAGTTGGAGTTGGATAATTGGTCTTCGTACGTGAATTTTACTCCGGACTAGAATAAAATTCTGTAACCTAGCCTAAGTTTTTTAAGCCATGATAACCAACCCGTAGCGAGATATCTGTCCTCATGTTTCCAGAAAAGGATTAAAGGATATTTCTTGATGTGTCCAAGGAATCCAAGGCACTGAGATATTCATATCATCGAGACCAATCCGGAGAGCAAGGGAAGCCTTCTTTTGAAGCGATTAGGAATTATGATCACGTGTGCTTATATTGATTTGATTTTGAAACCCTATCATTGCAATGTAGCATTCTGTTTTGTAGTTCCATCAATCTGTCTCCAATACCAACTTCATAAATACATACAGAACAGTGAAGGTAAAATTTCCAATAGCCTTCTAGAGAGATGCTTCTTGGAATTTGAAGTGTGAGTGTCAGATAGAATAGGGATAAGAATCGCTTAAATGCATCTGTTTTACACAGGCATTGCTGATGTTAGCAATGTGAAAAGGTTTGGGAAGTTCTTAGTGATAAATCGACAACGATACAGTTTATTAGTAGCTAATCTTAACAAACAAAGCAGAAATACAGAATAATTGAAGCTTATTCTTAATTGATTACAAAAGCTCCAACATAGTAACTATCTCCTCATAAAGCATAACCGACAGTAAAAGCAATTGCATATCAACTTTGTAAGTCATGCAAATAAAAAAATGCATCCCTACATCCGTTGGAAACCCGAAAAACTAAATACACCACACCATCGGCTTAAGTGCAGGAAGCTGCAATAAAAGCTTTCCAACGCTGGGAAAACGCATGATAAAAATGTTAAAAACTAAACAAAACACAAAAGAAAAATGGAAAACAAAACTTTTCCACCCAAACCATCGGAGAAACAGCCCTACAGTAGTAATGCAAAGAAATAAACACAACAACTTTCGGGGCGCAAAACAACAACACCGGCCCCAAACCGGGAACAATAGCATTGTTAAAACAATGCAGTGTTAGTTCGAAGATAAAAGAAAAGCTTGTGTGTGTGTGTGCGCGTGTCTACCTGTTGGTTTGTACGAAACGAGAAAAGTGTTTCGTGTATAGTAAAAAAGGTAAAAAATGTAACACAAACGAAACAACAAGTTTGGCAAAACAAAAACAAATACAGACACATTCTCGCGCACACACCATAACCGAAATGATACACTGTGTTTGGTTTGTTGCTGGCCATACTATTCCACTGTAGTGCGGCCAGCTCTGTACGGACTTTTCGCCCACGTTCACGACCAACAACCACTGTACAATTACAACAAATGCAGCAAAATCGGTAGCACGGAAATGCATTTATGCACACACACACACTTCCATGTGAACGTCGCCGGGAAAACGAAATTATGCCACCCATAATATTTCAAAGCTCGGTGACACGCCAGTCACAATCGTCCTTTTTGTTTTGTTTTATGCAGTTGCTGGTTTTTTTTTGTTTACTTTTATTTTCAGTTTTATTCTGCTCATTTTAATGAGGTAACAACGTACAGTGGTTGTGGTACGGCGGAAAACAACACTTTTTACATACATAATTTTTTTCCTTTTCATTTTCCTTATGAAAACCCTGTGTGGTAGAACAAAAATGGACCGGGGAAAAACTCCTTATGAAAGGTGAATTTGTAGTTGCTAGTACCGTCGCGACACCTATACTGGCCAGCTAGCCTTTGCCAATATTTGCTGCGTTTTTTCTTCACTTCTGTGGTTTGTTTTAAGTTTATGACAATAAAAACAACACACACACCACCACCAGACGGTGAGAAAAGGATGGAGCTTCAGTACATCAGCGAGGGCGAGTGTCGTATGTTAAGTTAGTTTAAACTGTGTTTGTTTTTAAAATATCATATTCTTATTGCTTTTAGCCCATACTTCCAAAGGAGCAGTGTAGGTGGACGGTCAATTACTTACATGTTCGTACCTGTGGTGATGATGGCAACTTGTTGTAAAATGCTGTGGCAATCGGCGTTATTGATGTTTCTTTACATTTTCTGCATGCTTTCTTTTACTTTTTTAGAACATGTTTTGTTCACTTAAAGCAACGTTCGATGCAGTAATAACAACCTGTTTGTGGTTTGTTTGTTGCTTGTGCGAATATTTCTTTCTATAGGGAATATAATATCAATAGAGAAGAAAATCCCTTCTTAGTATAGAAATTCGTAAAACCCGTGTACTATCTATCACAGTTTAGCTCACAGCTCAGCATCACGTACTCACAACTCACAGGATCCTATGCGACTCTGACTGTAACGACTATGCTCTACGCTCTACGCTATAGTCTGATATGTGATCTTTTAAATTGTGAAGAAATTACCCGTAGATATTCGCAGATTAAAAAATTATTGAAGTTTTTGTACTTCTTCTCAACTACACTAACAGACTACTAGGCGTCTCCATTATACTAGGCGTCTGCACGAATACTAGGCGTCTCCACTATACCAGGCGTCTCCACTAATAATAAGATTCTTCATAGCAATGATCTTTTGATATACCTAAGTTTACTCTTCCACAAACCAAACTAAAAATGCGAGTAGTGTAGTTATTTTTATTTAAAAAAAAATCTTTACGTTCAATTTACACTGCAGTGTTTACAGGTATTTTACTGTCCCTTTCGTGATTCTTGACTTTCTCTCTCGTGCGAAATATTGAATACTTCTAAAATACCGGGCCAGCTTTACAGTGCACAATAACAAGTGCAGTCAGAATCTGCGTGATTATGAATGTCTTTGTTAAGTTTTGTCTTAAAGAAATTAAGAAATTATTGTAAAATTACGTTATAAAATTATCAGAAAATGTTAATTTGTACCAAGCTGCTTGGGGGCGGCCCGGTGGTGTATCCGATAGCGGCGCCGGTCTTCACACGGCAGGACCGGGGTTCGAATCCCGGCGGACCGCCTCCCCGTACGCAGGACTGACTATCCAGCTACGGGTATAAATAAGTCACAGAAAGCTAGCAATTGCTAGCAGGCCAAGACCTACCGAGGTTGTAGTGCCAGAGAAGAAGAAGAAGAAGAAGAAGAAGCTGCTCGCTATCAAATCCTTCCCTAATTATATCCCCAAACGCAGTACTGACTATGCGGTAACGATTAAATCAAGTTAAAGAAGCAAGAAATGGCCAGTCGAGTCTTCTAGAGGTTGTGTAGCCAAAGAAAAGGATCTCTTTTCATACAACCTGGAGTTTGCATACATTTTGAAGATATGTTGCGTAGCCCTGTAGTGTTATGCTCGGTGTAAATGAACTAGTTTTTTTATTTTTTATTTAACAGTATGACGGCTCATTGCCGTATGGTCTGTGCCTACCTGCACAGACAGACATTTTGTTTCTCAGGGCATTTCCTCCCTGTATTTTGACCTTATCCCGGGTTTGCTCGGTTAGTAGTTATAGATATAGTGGTATGGGGTATATTGCGGTGTTCTATGCTGCTGCGGTGGTGTGTAGCTGCTGTATTGTTGGGTTGTTGTTGGTGGATGTTGGGCGTTCTGTGATTGGTTGGGAGTTTGTTGTTATATGGGCTAATGCTGATGTTGGCCGGTTCTATTGCTGTTTGATGGGTTTCATCGATTACCAGTCTCCGAAATACGAGACCTAAGGACAAAAACAAAAACAAACCATATAAACGAAAACAACCAAAAGTGACGCGCACCAAGTCTGCCTCCCTCTTCTTCTTCTGCTTTCGTGGCCTGCTCCTAGGGAGCACGTCTAATAGACGAGCTGTTGGCCCAGGGGGCGATTGTTAAAGGTAGTGCGAGCGAGAGATGGGCAAGTGCGTTGTGCCTCAGCACAAACCGCGCGAGGTGTTTTAGAAAGACCTGCAACGAAGATAGCCGTATTAGATGTCCTAGCGAAAACATACTCACCGGAGGATGATAAAACAGAAGAAAGGTAAACAGCAGAGCAGCACCGACGAAAAGTAGTGAACCGCGTGGTTCACTCGGGGCAGAATGTTGGTAAACAACAGTCGTACGGTGCTGTCAGATCACCGAATGATAGGTTTATCGCGATCATCCGGGCTGGCCGGATAATGGGCTAAGGAGTAATATTGTAACGTTACGACGTAACGCCTAGGGAAGAGATAGCGCGCCATCGCGCCAGTAGCGAACTTACAATGAATAAAAGCGCAGCAAATTTTGTGTGCGATATATGGCGCATTTCGTGCGTTGTTGGAGTCTTCTGGATCTCAGGAGTTTGTGGAGTCCGTAGTAGGCACGATTCCCATGAACAATGCGCCTTCGGATTTCGCTGCTTACGTTGTTATCCGAAGTTACGATCGTGCCAAGGTAGCAGAACTCCTCTACTACCTCGAGATCGTCGCCGCCAACTAATACTCTGCTTCCGAGTCGTGCTCTATCACGGTCAGAGCCTCCGGCAAGCAGGTAATTTGTGTTCGTCGCATTGATCCTCAATCCAATCCTATCGGCCTCGCGTTTCAGTCGGGTGTACGCTTCGCACACCGTCGCAGATGTTCGCCCGATGAAGTCGATGTCATCCGCAAAGCCAAGGAATTGGAGAGACCGGGTAAAAATCGTTTCCCGGATGTCGAAGCCCGCGTTTCGCATGACATCTGCCTCCCTACAGTACGCAGTTTGTCTGGCGCCCCTGTGGTTGAGGAAGCTGCAAAGTTGCCACACTGTACATTTAACATTTATATGACAACTACCACAAAACATAAAACAGGAGGATATGGTGAGGCAGGATATGGGTTCAAAGGGTTAGCCCGTTGGTTCTGGCACAGCGGTAAATTATCATCATAAACTTCAAGTCTTTGCTCGCCAAGATGTCGCGTATGGGGGTATCCGGGATTCTGCCGATTCTTCCGACACTGTCCAACAAGGAAGGTCTTGCGGCCTCGAATTCCACGCAGGACCATAACATATGATCCACATCGTGATATCCGATAGCGCAGCAACATACCTTTGAAGAGGCCAGATTAATACGCTGTAGATGTGCGTCCAGAGCGAAATGATTCGAAATGAGCCGAGACATCATTCGAATGAAAACGCGATCTACAGGGAGCCCACCGAACCAAGGCTGCAGGGATACTTGCGGAGTGATCGAGAGCAAAAGCCGCCCTAATACATCCACTTCCCACATGCTCTGCCAGCGAGACAGGCAAAGTTGCTGTGGGGAACGAAGGTATTCATGGGATGAGATAGGTCGGTCGTAAAAAGCGCCTTGCAGAACGCCTTGTTTGGCCAATAGATCTGCCTTCTCATTGCCGGGAATTCCACAGTGTGAAGGGACCCATATGAGCGATATGCGAATTGCCTTGTTAAACATTGAGCCAAGAATCTCCAGGATTTTTGAAACAAAATCGTCTTTGCTCTTAACCGCCTTTACTGACTTCAGAGCTTCTATAGCGCTAAGGCTATCTGTAAAGATAAAGAACTGGTCAGGAGGACAGGCACTAATAATTGGAAGCGCGTAAAAAATTGCGGCAAGCTCGGCAGTGTATACACTGCAATGAACTAGTTGTGTTTTAAAATTTATTACTCATGCGCTTGATGACGTCGTAAAACACATTTTGAATAACGAAAATAAAATATCATTAAATGGTGCTCTCAACCAAAATTTAGTCATAATAGACAAAAGTTATTCTTATTTAATAAACAGGTTAATTTAATAACGTACCATATCGAGTAATCACGTTTGTAAATAAATAAAAATCGATTCATGTTTAAATCAACATTTAATGATGATTATTTAATGTTTAAAAATAAGTATTCAAAATCTTACAAAATTTAATGAAAACCTATATACAAATCTGTTAACGCATTGATCGCATGCTATTTTAGTAAATACATGTTTGTATTCTTCTTCTTTCTTGGCCTAACGACCTCTTAAGGTCATGCCTGCCATTTCTGGCTTACTAGACTAATTGATACCGCATAGTTGGTTAGTCAATCCTCACTATGGGGGAACGGCCCAGATGAGACTTGAACTCCGGTCCTGCCGTGTGAAGACAGGCGCCGCTGTCGCATCACCACCGGGCCGCCCAACATGTTTGTATATTATCTACCATTCTAGGGATATGCAGACGTGAAAGTAAAACGCGTTGAAACATATCATAAAGCTATATTTGCATTTTCATTAAGGCGTATAAAAACTTTACTTTACAATAAAATTCTAAACACATAGCCACAGCAGCTTTTGCCCTTTTTCCCATCTCTAATGAGTGCATGATGCATCCATCCATCCATCCATCCATCCTTCATACACTCACCGTACATAACGATCACTCTCGAACGCACGCTTACGGTTGAGATAATCAATTCAAACCCATATCGCGTCCACCGGTTGATTGTTCAAAGGGATGGGTGGTTTTGCCATGTGTGTGTGCGTGTTTGTTGCGGGTTTTGCTGTGCGGTCGCACAGGTTTGGTTTAGACCTTCATTAAATTAAATTTTGCAAACACGTATAATCAACGCTGCGCATAGTTTAAGCTGTGCAATTCATCATTAGCTTTAGCGGGTATGTCACTGTGGTGTGTTTATGCTTTTTTTGTTATAGTTTTTGTTTTAGCTTTTCACTCGTCGCTTTCCCGCGTCGGTTTGACATTTAATTATATAGCATCCCATTTTCTTCTTAATGTAAGCTACCTTCCTTCTTTTACATACTGTTAACACAGTTGCCGTGAAGCACGCAAACAATTAATTAATTGCATTATACACTGTGTAATGCACTCACAACTACCTCTGCAAAATGCGTTGTAGCATGCTTGTTCGCACACACACACACTCACATTCATGCACACTTACACAGCTGTGCTGGGCTGTTTGGCACCGGCAACGGCTTGCAGCCAGCCATTGCGACCGAGAGTTCGGAAGAGTGGCATCGGTAATGGATATTAGTTCAAAGGGTGCACCCGTTGGGCATTGGGTCGGCGTTGCCAGACTGCCACAGGATCAGTGTGCATCCTTTCCCCAGCTCGAGTGTAGAAGAACCTCAGCTCATCTCATCACTTGTACGAGTGAGTGGTTTTACGGATGTGGGTGTTACAGACTGCACTGGGACAGCTGGTCACACCTGGCTGGCACCGTGGATGAACGCGTCGACACAAAAGTGCAATGTTGGTTCGTCAAGTCGGGACGTTCGATTAGTGGGTGAAAGACACAACAACAAAAAAAGAGAGTGCGTTCCGGGTTAAAGGTGGTTATATTTATTTAAGCTCTTGCATCCATAGTGACTTCCAGTTTACTAAGCCTACTGCAGTCGCACAGTGGTTCAGTGTGGGCCGATAAGTGGATGATTTTGTTTTGAAAAAGTAAAAAAGTATTAAGAAAGATATAGTACTGATGCGTGAAATAATAATTTACTAAACATTCTTATGAGCAGATGGACCTCTAAATAGCACCACTTAACAAACTTTTTAAATGTTTGGTTTAGCAAAGTCTTATTAAATCTAACATTATTAAATAAATCCTTTTTCAAAGAGTTTTTTAAACACACAAAATAAACTTTATACCTAATTTGATAAACAAATTCCTTCCAAATTCTCAAAAGGTAACATAAAGATCACCATTAGGCAAAAGCATTTATGATGCATACTACGCATATAAAGAGACAGCTCGGAGCATTTTTTTTACAAAATATTTTCAGTGTAACCATACGTAAAACGTAGGTTAGGAAGCCAATTTTGCAACAAATTGTTATTTTTTGTTTAGTAAAACTAAGCTAACGATTTTTAGAAAAAATCGATATCGTTGGATCAATCATACTATATTTAGAAAAAGTCATCAATGATAGTATCAAATTGTAATAAATTTCATAATTAAAGGGAATTTAGGTGCAGCAAAAATGCTTTGTAATTATATTTTGAAACTCATGGAAAATAATAATAACATAATAATTAGGCTTTTCTACTTCACACACAAATAATGAATCTATAATAAAAAATTGACCATCTAAAGCCTGTACGAGGGCTATAATTTTATAAACTCCACACCATCAACGAAGCTCGCGCAATGGACGCTATGTCGATCTCGTGCAGCCACCGATCCCACATGATGGAGGCGCATGGTGTTTCTTTTTTAAACCACGCGCGAACAACAACAAAAAAAGCTTCCACCACCCAAAACTAACATCAACAGCAACATCACAACCGAACCGCAGAGTTTGGGGAATGCTAACGAATAAATTTTAACCATAAAGAGCCAACAAAGCAAAACAAAAAAACGAGACGAAAGTGATGGAGTGCATTAGATGTGTTTGATGGTGTACGTAGCTTTTCTGCTCTCTTTCTCTTCGTGGTGGGGTTTTTTTTTTTGGTTGTTGGCTGGTTCCCTAACGCGCTCAACAAACTCCTAATGCTTGGTGGTGTGCGCGCTCCAATCGCTCTAATCAGCGAACCGGCAATCGGTAGAGAACGAACAACGAACCCATCCAACAACGTTGTTCCCTTTGATCATTGTGTTTGTGCGTCAGCGTCTTCCTTCCGTGGTCTTTCATTTATTTGGATCCATTTCCTCGATCACAGATACACGCATACACTCGTACGCAAACATAGACTTACCGAACCAAACAGGTGCAATAGGGTGGTGGCCCCGCGCGTGTGTGTGTGTGTGTCTGTGTACTTTTGGTACAACCACAAAATCTAGTCAACCTCCGTGTGCTCTTAGCGCTCAGTTGATGTTGGTTAGTGGGTGCGTTTTTTTCTTTCTTTCAATTCGTCCCCCGGGGGGAAAATGCTACGTCCGATGGGAAGCTCAACACAGTAGCAGCAGGGCAAACGAGAACTAAAGTAACCTTTCCTCTTCGGCTTAACGATGGATCCGTTCACAATTCAGTCGTATGCAAATCATTCGTTGTTCCATCGCTCCTCGTCTAAACGCTCAACCGTACACCGTACGCCGGGCCAATTCAGTCGTATGCAAATCATTCGTTGTTCCATCGCTCCTCGTCTAAACGCTCAACCGTACACCGTACGCCGGGCTCTTTACTTTTGATTTTAAAATCCAAACCGTTTTCCACGGGTTTTCCACCTGCGCAAAGCATTGACGGAAGTAAATTTAACTCCTACACCGTCTCCTATGTGTGCAACAATTCCCATTTCCACGTGCGATGCTGGTCGTGCAGTGGCGTTGCCACAGGCAAAGTAAAATCAATTTAATGAGATGAATTTGCAGTACCGATCGGTATCATAAATGTTGCCGCTAATGAGGTACTCTAAATTCGCGAACTACCCAGGTCGGGCACGACGCAATGCGGATTGGATAGAATCAGTGTTAGCTTTAAAGGCTTCCAACCGCTTGATGAAGCTCTGCTGCTGATTGAGTTAGTTGGAGCGGAATCATATTGTTGGCACCGTGGAAATCGCGTTGTGGAATTTTTAACAGGAATTTTATTTAAACACCTTTAAAATTGGTTTTCGCTTGGTCGCTTTCCGAATGGTACTGATTTAGATTTGCGATGGCGCATTTTTTGCCCAGTTCATTCGCCCTTAGGGTTCGAGCCGAAGTGGTGTCGCTGCCTATGGTGTCATCTAGCGGCCGGTCCCATAACTACTTGTTCGCTCAAAGGCCTTTCGCTGACGTTTCTGCTCACTTTGTTTACATAACATCACAAGCCGTGACAACACCCCACCCCGTGAATCCGTTTGGAACTGTCAACTACCGGATTTACTAAAATTACACGTGCTTCGTGATCCCTGGCTAGGTGTCCTAATTGTTGTCTACTTTCGGGTGGTATTTTGTATCTTGTTTGGCGACTATTTGTTTCCCTACTGAGTACCTACTGAGGCTTGTTTTTTATTGTTCCGGGTTAAAGGTGGTTATATTTATTTAAGCTCTTGCATCCATAGTGACATCCAGTTTACAAGCCTACTGCAGTCGCACAGTGGTTTAGTGTGGGCCGATAAATCGATGTTTTTTTTTCGAAAAAGTAAAAAAGTATTAAGAAAGATTTAGTACTGATGCGTGAAATAATAATTTGCTAAACATTCTTATGAGCAGATGGACCTCTAAATAGCACCCCTTTACGAACTTTTTAAATGTTTGGTTTAGCAAAGTCTTATTAAATCTAACATTATTAAATAAATCCTTTTAAAAAGAGTTTTTAAAACACACAAAATAAACTAAATACCTAATTTGATAAACAAATTCCTTCCAAATTCGTAAAAGGTAAAATAATGATCACCATTAGGAAAAAAACTTTTATGATGCATACTACGCATATAAAGAGACAGCTCGGAGCATTTTTTTTACAAAATATTTTCAATGTAACCATACGTATAACGTAGGTTTTGGCTTCCTAATTTTGCAACAAATTGATTTTTTTGTTTAGTAAAACTCGTAGTAATATCGTTGGATCAATTATACTATATTTAGAAAAAGTTATCAATGATAGTATCAAATTGTAATAAATTTCGTAATTAAAGGGAATTTAGGTGCAGCAAATATGCTTTGTAATTATATTTTGAAATTCATGGAAAATAAAACATAATAATTAGGCTTTTCTACTTCACACACAAATAATGAATCTATAATAAAAAATTGACCATCTAAAGCCTTTACGAGGGCTATAATTTTCTAAACTCCACACCATCATCGAAGCTCGTGCAATGGACACTATGTCGATCTCGTGCAGCCACCGATCCCACATGATGGAGGCGCATGGTGTTTCTTTTTTAAACCACGCGCCAGCAACAAAAAAAAAAGCTTCCACCCCCAAAACTAACATCAACAGCAACATCACAACCGAACCGCAGAGTTTGGGCAATGCTAACGAATAAATTTTAACCATAAAGAGCCAACAAAGCAAAACAAAAAAAAAAACGAGACGAAAGTGATGGAGTGCATTAGATGTGTTTGATGGTGTACGTAGCTTTTCTGCTCTCTTTCTCTTCGTGGTGGTGGTTTTTTTTTTGTTTGTTTGCTGGTTCTCTAACGCGCTCAACGAACTCCTAATGCTTGGTGGTGTGCGCGCTCCAATCGCTCCAATCAGCGAACCGGCAATCGGTAGAGAACGAACAACGAACCCATCCAACAACGTTGTTCCCTTTGATCATTGTGCTTGTGCGTCAGCGTCTTCCTTCCGTGGTCTTTCATTTATTTGGATCCATTTCCTCGATCACAGATACACACATACACTCGTACGCAAACATAGACTTACCGAACCAAACAGGTGCAATAGGGTGGTGGCCGCGCGCGTGTGTGTGTCTGTGTACTTTTGGTACAACCACAAAATCTAGTCAACCTCCGTGTGCTCTCAGCGCTCAGTTGATGTTGGTTAGTGGGTGCGTTTTTTTGCTTTCTTTCAATTCGTCCCCTGGGGGGAAAATGCTTCGTCCGATGGGAAGCTCAACACAGCAGCAGCAGGGCAAACGAGAACTAAAGTAACCTTTCCTCTTCGGCTTAACGATGGATCCGTTCACAATTCAGTCGTATGCAAATCATTCGTTGTTCCATCGCTCCTCGTCTAAACGCTCAACCGTACACCGTACGCCGGGCGCTTTACTTTTGATTTTAAAATTCAAACCTTTTTCCACGGGTTTTCCACTTGCGCAAAGCATTGACGGAAGTAAATTTAACTCCTACACCGTCTCCTATGTGTGCAACAATTCCCATTTCCACGTGCGATGCTTGTCGTGCAGTGGCGTTGCCACAGGCAAAGTAAAATCAATTTAATGAGATGAATTTGCAGTACCGATCGGTATCATAAATGTTGCCGCTAATGAGGTACTCTAAATTCGCGAACTACCCAGGTCGGGCACGACGCAATGCGGATTGGATAGAATCAGTGTTAGCTTTAAAGGCTTCCAACCGCTTGATGAAGCTCTGCTGCTGATTGAGTTAGTTGGAGCGGAATCATATATTAGCGAGAGAGAGTGGGAGAGATAGAGAGAAAGATATGTATATGGAAAACAGGGCCGATTATCGGTACACTTGGGTTGAGTGGAATTTCATATGAAGAATAGTGACCGTTCACTTACCATTTACCATTTTTACAACATGTGTTTGTTTTTGTCTGATTATATTTAATGAGTTTTGATTGGAGTTAAGTGCAAGATCTATTTACAAATCCAAATTCGTTGATTTTAGTTTTCAAAACACACAACAAATGTATTATTATTATTATTTTTTTGTTCAATTAGAACAGTCTGGCCGTATTGCTTGACAAACAAATGTATTATGATCTGTGGAAATTTGTCTAAAATCTTGAACAAGTTTGTGGTGGTTGCAATAGCCACACTAGCACTCCCAAAACTAACTAAAACTAGACTCCTACGGGCCTCAGCCTCGTAGGAAACGATGCGTATGAAACCTCGAACCAGCAGGGTTTCATGCCCGGAGGATGGACAACGACCATCCTCTTATTAGGTTAGCCTGTCGTATTGCTATTGATGCTTATATACCGCCAGACACTCTCTATGCTGACATAAAGACGGAATTTGATAGCGTACCTCATTCTTTTATGAAGGCAAATCTTGACGCATTCAGACTTCCTGGACTCATGATGTTGTGGATGTGGATGCAGGCGTCCCGTAGGACAGTAACCAGAGTTTTTTTCACGGTAGATAAACCGACTTCCTAGTGTTATCACAATACCGCAAGAAATGTGTGACGATCACATTTATCCGTTCACGATGATCGTCAAGCTACGGCTATGTACTTGATGAAATACCTTTACAGAGGAAATAATGTCTCAAGGATCTAACTTCATCGCTTGACTTGTCGATGGCGTCTCCAAAGCTCCTCTAGAAAATCTACTAGTGCGTCCCAGCCAAGTCACTTCGTACTCGGGCAACAGCAGCCGTCCCAGAATGTCAGACATTGTTCTGCTTCAACGTAGGCCCAAGTTGCATAATCCCCTCTGCTTAGGTTTTACAAATCTTTGAACTAAAATCTCATGTTTTCCATCAAGTTTCAAGGAAATGAAAAGATTGCTTTTCATTGTAATTTCATGACATCACCCGGATACTTGGTTTGAACCTTGAATTTTACTTGGTTTGAACCTTGAATGATTTGCTGCACTGTTGGAGATAGCATCTCTACTAAACACTGACACTGTTTCTTTGGAAAAGAAGATTGTCATTTGTTTCTGTAAGCAATTTCTTCGAATGAGTTGCTTTGCTGTTATTTTGAACGTTCTGTTATCAAATAACGTTACACTATGGATCTAGAAGTTGCTTTAGAGTCTTGTTTTGATCACTTTCCATAAATATTTTTCATAGGTAATCTGAAATATGCCGGGTCTGCAATGTTGTGTTAATACGTCGAATTCTGTTCCATACTGTACGCACACGCTATTTGTTTTCTATAACATGTAATTGACACTTCGAATATACATTCACAATAACTTTCCATATTTTATAATCATTTTATGAGCTTCGAAAAACAAATCAGTTTATCCATTAGATTTTATTAATCAGTTGTTTAAGATGGCTTTTGGATAAAGTTTATCGAATCAAAAAGTTTCCGAGTTAGAAGTTTTTTGGAGGAGTGTTCGTCACCAAAAATAACAAAAATCCGTCGATGCTTGCAATCTGGCACAGTCTAAGAGGGAAATTGCCACGGAAGTCAGATTACCTATGAAAAATATTTATGGAAAATGATCAAAACAAGACTCTAAAGCAACTTCTAGATCAATAGTGTTACGTTATTTGATAACAGAACGTTCAAAATAACAGCAAAGCAACTCATTCGAAGAAATTGCTTACAGAAACAAATGACAATCTTCTTTTCCAAAGAAACAGTGTCAGTGTTTAGTAGAGATGCTATCTCCAACAGTGCAGCAAATCATTCAAGGTTCAAACCAAGTAAAATTCAAGGTTCAAACCAAGTATCCGGGTGATGTCATGAAATTACAATGAAAAGCAATCTTTTCATTTCCTTGAAACTTGATGGAAAACATGAGATTTTAGTTCAAAGATTTGTAAAACCTAAGCAGAGTGGATTATGCAACTTGGGCCTACGTTGAAGCACTAGTGTAATCCTGAAGTCTTTAAGAAAACGCAGCTCTACAGGGATTGTTGAAGGCTGAGATTAAAAAAAACCTTCAAAATTTGCACTTTTTCCTTTCTATACAAAATGTAAAATTACTTTCACAAAACAGTGACAAACAAAAAGCCAACATTCGTGCCGATAAACACTTTCAGCAGCTTATCCTTTTCGAAGCTGATTAAATTCAGCCGTGTTGACAGGTCATAAATTTGGTTCTGTTTAAATTCTGGCTGTGTGAAAAAGTTTCCTTCGTATGTTTAAAACCCATTCCCTGTTGGATGGAAACTTATCTGATGAGTGATCGAGCCTCGCATAAAATCGTACAACAGACAATTGGTTCACTTGCTCAAGTAAACAAACCCCATTTCTCACACCATTCACTCACACGTCGTGATGTGCGAAACGTCAAACTTTGACAGGTAATTTGACATCCAATTTGACTTTACACCAAACTTGTTAACTGAAAGCACTTATCCCTACTTCCCGGTATTTCGCCATGCAATCGAGAGGGGGGACAAACCAGCCTTAGGTAGGCGTACGCTGTAGCCACCGATAAAGCCTATCAGGCAGATTATTATCACAATGCTACAAAGCCTTGTGAACCACAGGGAGAAAAGGGATAAACTATTTTCCCTTTAATCAATGTAGAAGGATCGCTATCGTTCTAAACCCCCACTGGCTCCTGCTGTGGAGGAGGATTTCGAGTTAAGGATGTCTGATTGGCATGAAGATACTGGTACCGGTGGTTGATGCTCCCGGTTCTAACTTTGCCTGCAGACAGCCAAAAGGGCTTTAGCGTCACCTCGCCGGGAGAATTGCTGCTATCAACATCATCTTCATCGCCACTTCATCGGTCCTATCGTGCGACCGAGTTATAGTGGCCGGCGCAGTGGTACCCTAAACCCCCCTCCCGGGCGTCCATTTTCCATCAACTGGCTGTGTGTCTTTTGGACGGCATCTCATCAATCAAAAGACCTTCTGCTCCGTGGATTCTCCACGGACCAGATGCCATTTGCCAGTTCGCGGAAAACGGAAACCGGAAGTCCAACGATACCCGGAACGCTGCGTCACGCCCATGGACAGCAAGCTTGCGTCCGGCCCAGTCCCACCGCTGCACTACGATGTGAAGGAAATCGATCATTTCCAATCGCGTTAGCATAGTGGGGTTCGCACTTTTGGCATGTCACCCCGGCCGGTTGTCCTGCGGTTCACACCGGATGGCAACACGATGGGGGTGCGATGAGGTGGAACGACGATGGAAGGGGGCTATGTACGGGGATACGGACAGATTTATCTCCTTCGCTTTTGCGTTTGATAATATTATAATCATCGTTCGCGTATCGAGATGGCACCCGGAACGGGTTAGTGCGAACGGTGGGTTCCGTTGGGCGCACGACATTGGATATTGGATTCTATTGCACTTTCCACTTCCGGGTGTGGTGTGGCGCGTGCGGCAGGTTTGAGGACGAAGTAGGATTTGCTTTCAAATCACTTCCGGGACTGGGACACGTAAAGGCAGCCACACGTAATCGAAGACCCAGAACGAGAGCGAAGCGGAGCAGGAAGATTGTTGTCGCTCGGGATGTTGGCCATGATGATGACGGTAATGGTGATGACGATGATATGAAACTTCACGGTGATGCTATCGGGAGACCGCTTTAAAGATTGCTATTTCTTATTTCGTCCCTATTGTTCACTTCGTTCACCAGCCTACGTATGCTTCCTATCCGACTTTCGCTTTATTCTCTGCATTTACATAAAGACAGAGAAAAATCGCGAGGCATGTCGGAAACTACGGAAAGAAAATCTAAAATCAATGGCGGGACGGAAAGCGAACGGAATCATGCTCACGCAAATGATAATGATGAATGTTTTGGCAAGCGAACCTGGGAATGTTTTGCGTGCCGTGTGGTAGGCTCGATCGATAATCGATGGACCTAGCGAATGTGTGTTAGGTGCGGAGGGTGCGGAAGACGAATAAGTTGTTGTTGATTGGGCTGGAGGATGGGATGGGGAAAACAGGGAGCAGAGAGTGGAGTGTTAAATCGTTTGTTTGATTTATAGACAGCACGCCTTCCATTTAAGGAAGGAGGAAAACATCAAGAAAATCTTAGCTATTCGAGCAAGTGTTGTGGAAAAGAAATAAATGTTTGAAAAACAATCACGAGACAGGGTTCTTTCGTCAGTGTTTGGGTTATTGTTTTGAGGTTTTTTTTATTTAAGAACTGCTGATAA
This sequence comes from Anopheles maculatus, assembly GCA_002091835.1. Lineage (NCBI taxonomy): Eukaryota > Metazoa > Arthropoda > Insecta > Diptera > Culicidae > Anopheles > Anopheles maculatus. The sequence continues at coordinate 64,662 of KZ062337.1, forward strand.
AATTTATGGTGCCTTAATCATTATTATTTATTTGACTGGCAACTAGACAAACTCTTAATAAATATCAGTTTTTAACGTGATGTAGTAATACAATGGTGTACCGCGCCACGCCGGTCTTTTCTGGTAATCTACTTTGAAAGATGTTGAACAGAAATCTCGCACATCAGATTAATGTTCCATTGACATGTTATACAAATGTACAGGAGCACAGAAATTTTCTCTATGTACATCGAAAACGTGACTGCCGATTCGAGCCGATGTAATGTGTTGTATTTTTCCTCCCAGAGCAAATGCAAGGAAAAGCAAGTGTGAAATTGTTTGTAAACTGTTTTAGCATTAAATCTACCACTTCAATGGGTAATAGGAACGTATAGTGTTCATGAACTGAACGTTTTGAATATTGGTTTAAAATTTTTCTTGTCGACACATGATTTAGGATGGTTTTTAAATAATTTTTTTACCAATAATGATTTCTACTTGCAAACATTATTACATTCAGAGTTTACCATTTTTATTTGAGCGGTCTTTATGTGGGTTAAGCTCACTATAATATATTAAGAACTATAGCTGACAAGCTAACTATATTTTTAAGCTAAGCATAGACTCGCAATCTAACAATCTCATACCCTCATAGCTTTAAAGGATACGAGAAGAAAATTAATTCGTTTCTACAATGAGAAGGACGACGTGGTAGATACTAGGACTCATGGGTTTTAAGGTTATAGAAGCGACATTAAAAGGGATAACAGGGTCTAAGGATACAAGAACAGGAGCGTCTTAAGGATTAAACATCAAGAGAATCGGATTTACCTAAAATAAGGCTAGTAACAAATTTTGTATGTGCCCAATTAGTTTGAGGCCTAACGTATCTAAATATTAGGCATAGGATCGACATAGGATGGGAGAGAACCTCTGGAGGGATCTTACAAACGTCATATCGTATTTCAAGAAACGCACATCGTAGCTGCTCAAGACATAGATCCGGAACTTCTGACAACACACGCTGTTTCGTACGAGGAACGCACAAGACTAACATACAAACCTTTAAGATATTTGACATTATTAAAGTCTTTAAACAGACATCAAAATGGACATTGAAACATAAATAGCATTCCATGGTCACTACAAGATCGTGTAAAGTAGAATTACGAATGAAAGTAAATTGATGAAGGGAGTATTGAAAAAGGATTCTCGGGGAAGAATGAGAAATAGACATAACTTTACATTTATCGGGGCACAAGGATAGGAAATCAAGTAGAGCATACGTAACGATAATATACTCTATGCCACTTACACTCCGTTATGTCGCATTACTTTCACATAATCTCCATCCTAATCTTAGGTACACCGATTATTGGGTCAGTTGGGATAGCTTTCCGAGCAGTTTTTTCAAAGATTTTCATTCTGTGATACTATGTTCTACTTATCCTCTAACACATTATCTTTCAAGCGAGTTATTATAACGCTATCAGTTGATTTGAAACAACTAGGGTTTAAACGGTCGAAGAACTGCTATTGAAGATATGTTATAAGTTGGAAGTAGTGAGGCATTTCCTTACGACCGATTACAGCTGTTTCAGATTTAGAAACATCTTCTCACTACTAGATCTCATACTGTAACCATAGAATCCATAGTGTACCATATAATCCATAGTGTATTCTATATAAGGCTTTATTTTCGGAAGGTTTTGTCTCCCAAAAACCTTGGCAGCGACCTCAATCAGAGGACAAAATGTAGTATCAACTAATCGTCAAGAGTCAGAAACAGCTGAAAAGAATACAAATTTTTCCATTTAAGACTGTAATGACCAAGATTGTAGGTAATTACCCTCAATTCGCTCGGGACAGGATGAACATCTTTTTGTAGAATGTTTGAAGAATGAAACTTAATCAAATAAGTTATCCCTTGTGTTACCTGTATATGACGGCTACAGTTGAATTCGTATCCTTAAACATTCAAAGCAATAATATAAATCCATTATTTACAAGTAAAATTAAGCTTACGTGGAACAACACTGCAATGTGTGTTTACAGTTTATTCCGCCGTCCCAGTCCATCCGTTTTAACTGCTCTGCGTGAAATGCTTTTAAGTCATACGTTTGCTTGCTTTCCGAATGATTCCCCGGACTTCAGGAATGGTGCCTTCTGCCCATCGAAACGTGGCAGGTCATCGTGGCAGCTATTAACAGACCATTCATGGTGTAATGGATGGGACCAGCAGTGCCGGCCGAATGACGTTTTATGAAGGGGAAATAAATATTACACTGTTCGGCATCGCTTTCCACCAATCGCAGAGATTACAGAGAACAAGTGAAAGCGAGAAAAATCGGCAATGAAACAACGGCAAGGAAAAGAATCCGAACTGGCACGCACTAACGGTGTGGAATGTGTTTTTGAGACCTTCACACAAGCCCAACAATAGAACGAACGGAGAGCATTCGGGCATCGGTGACTGTGTTGTGCAGAAGCAAAGCAGGGGAAGCATGGGGGCCTACCCAATCCCGAGTTGTACCGGGTACCTGTGAGTTTTCCAATCGATCCCCCCGAGCAATGATGAAGGTAAACAACAATTTTACGCTACTCAAAAACAGATTTAGCAAATATGTTGTGAATTACACTTTCGCTTACCTTTTTCGCCTTTTTCCTCGTGAAAGAACACACCATGGTGGGGGAAAATGGCGCCTTCTGTGGCAACAAAAAAAATCACAGAACTAAGCAAAGAAAATCAAGCAGCGCCCTATGTTTGTGATTTTTATATCGTAACATCGCTGCGTCCCCTCAAAATCGATGCCGTTTGTTGATCACAAAATCATCAAACAAATATTTTTATGTCCCTCGCGACACAACTGCTAGCTTTCGTTTTGCAGTATTGGGTGACCATCGTCCTCGATGCAGAATCCACCCTCGAGTAGCCAGTGTGTCAGTAGATAAGTTTGCGTGTCGATGATCAAACAGCAAGACTAACGCTTGCTTACGTTATTTGGCGTACGGAGAGTTTACCATTCCGCCCGCATTGAAACGAGTTCCGGTTGGAGGAAATTCAATCAAATCGAATGTTATTCCCAAAACTACATTGCGAGCCCAGGTCTCGAGGGTGAGAATAAGCCAAAAAGCCAAACCGCTCGAACCATCAGCGGAAGCAGCGGACCTACCGATATCGTAGTTCCTTTGCTCGCGCTTTGCAAAGAATTTCCCATTTTTCTTCTACGCTATTTCGTCCCGTTCGCAACTCCGCGCGTCGCCTGCCGGAGGCCAGTTCGATTCTGTTTCCGTTTCGTATGGAAATTTGGCTGGCAGCTTTTTCCCTTGTTCGCCCTTTTTCCCAACTTAAACCCACAGCCAGCGTGATACGCTGATTTGCATTGGACGATAAATTGAATTCCATTTTAATGAGAATCACTCCCCAACCACCGGGTGGGAGGGAACTCTTAAGGTTGGTGAGCGGTAGAAGGCTCCGGTCGGTGAGAAGGTCACTTTTGAATTGGCTAATTTATGCGCTGCGTGTTGATGATGTTTTATGTGTTCCTTGTGCTTTCTCTATCGGTTCGGTCTCTCAATCCTCCTCCATTCGTGGGGGGGGTTCTTTGGCACGTTTCTCAAGTAGAACTGATGGGGACCCTGGCGGGCTACGGGTTGGTGACATTCTCAGCCAGTTCACCCGAACATGTTGGCAAATTACGTTTAAAATGTAAAAATCACTTCACATCGTTCCAGGGAGTGGACTGCAACTGGAGGGGTTACGGTTGACCGTCCTTATTTTTCTGCTGCTCCTCCGGAACACCGGTTCGACCCGATGTTCTGTGCATTTTCAAGAAGTTGTACACTTTAAGCGTACAACTTCTACGAGCCTTTTGCTACCTGACATGCCGGGTTTCTCCTGCCATAGGTTTTTCGTTTTCTCTAAATGTTTCTGCTCTTTTGTCGCGGATAGCTTTGGCAGACGGAGTGTTGTTGCGATTTTACTTGTTTGAAATGGTAACACACACAAAAAACGAAGTAGAAGACCTCACTCACACCTGTTCTGTCCTTGACAAAACGGAGCATCGGAGCATCCGCCGCCTGCCACGTTAAGGACCATCCATCCATCCATCCATTGAATTGTGTTTGGGTTTGGGCATTTGCTTCCGTTTTGGAATTTTCACACCCTGGCACAAAATAAAATAAAATGCGAACGACGTCTTTTCCGGCACGGAACTTTTTGCCTCCTCGGTGCCTCCTTTTCATTACCGTTACCGGAGTGCCATTTTACAGTGTTGTTGTTATCGCGCTATCGGGGAACAGTGGGATCGATCGGTGGGTACTAGTGGTCGCAATTTAATATGTTTTTTTTTTTTTCAAGAAAGGTCCGTATGGTCGCGTTGGCCTTAGCATGTTGGTAAAGGGCGAAACAACAATTATGCCATACGAATGGTTTTTGTGAGAAGAAACGATCGTACCGGTTATTTCAGAAATGTTTTCAGCACTTACCTCAGCTCACGGGTTCGAGTGTCGAGAATGTTTCTCAAGAAATGTCGATCGTCTACGAAAATGGGGCTGAGAAAAGGGTGAGAATCATTTGACAGATCAAAATGTAAACAAACAGTTCGAGCCCGGTCCTGGTGAGTATCCGGAGAAGGACCATTTTTCCGATTGTAAACGTTATGTTAACTATCGTGGCCGTGACGCTGTTGAGTGGCGACAGTGCTCCAATAGAGTATTTTAAGTAGTTGCGCTTGATTGAGGCGGAAACTGATACGAATTGATCACATAAATAATTGTGACTAGTAATTAAGTTCTTATCACTATAGTAATAAAACATTATCCGAGTTGATGTTGTCTCTCAGATGTTGTCTTTGGAGCAGATCGTCATGCTCCAGAAATGTTAAAGTTTATTTGTCACTGGTTTTGAATAACAAAAAGGATATTAGGAGGAAGGAGTTTTTGAGATCACTTTCTTCTCAGGATATAGGTTCTCTGAATAACAACACATTTTCCTAACATTCTCCAAACGGATTGGTGCACTCTTTCGCTCATCAAATCGGACTACAACAATGATTGATAGAAAACATGAAATATTTGTGATGCCATAGCAGTCTAAGCCCTAACCCATTATAAGATTCCAATTAAGCACAGCAATAAATTTATTGAAGCTCTAGTATGCGAACCATCCTATTATAATCACTATGAAGACCACGGGCCACAGAAGAGTTTGAAGCTCAAATTTCACGTTATTATGAGTTTTTGTCTCGCTTTAAGATTGCTTTAGGAGAACCAGGCGTGTGCATAAGTAACCTACACGAGCAGCTCAACGTTTCAAACTCAACAGTTTGAAATTTCCCGAGGCCCGCGGCCTTGTAGTCTATTATGGCTCGTACGTGGCAGTCATTATCTTAGAATCACTTACGCAAGACGTGTTCGAGCTTCTGGTAAAAGCTTTATTGATAAAAATTAGGACCTAGCAATACGGCCAGGCCGTTCTAATTGAATTAAAAAAAAAAATTAGGACCTAACAAAACAATTTCATTTAAAGGCACCGTGTATAAGAAAATATACTAGAAAATGTTGTTAATATTGTTCCAATTTTAAGGTATTCGTATTTTTGTGCTTTTAAAAAGAGTCATATCATATTTCTTAAATGATCTTCTTCTTCTTTCATGGCCTAACGACCTCTTAAGGTCATGAATGCCTTTTCTGGCTTACTAGACTAATTGATACCGCATAGTTGGTTAGTCAATCCTCACTATGGGGGAAAAATGATACGACACTTTATGAAGTTGATCCTGAACGTTCAGCACTTAGAATAAATAAGTCTAACAAGTCATATGGGCTCCATTATCATCACTATAAATCACTTAAAAAAGTCCTTAGATCGTAGAATATTTATAATTTTCTATTCGTATTTGAGAAAACTTCGTTTAACTTCGAAAATGGATAATATTTCAAAATGCTATAGCTAGGCATTTCTTGAGAGATATAAAATGTGAGAAATAAATTGGAAACGAAATGTGAATGTTTTCTTACTATAAGAAGAACTGATTACATACGCTAACTAATAAACCATCTAAAAATATCGTAGGTAAAACATTAAGGCAGCTTGTAATACCTTTAAAATTCACATTAATTTAGAATGATTTCGTTATAAACCATTTTGTTTGCCACAAAAATTAAAATAAATGAATTCAATTTTTGCCCTCTCATTTTCCCACAATTTCGTTATTTTTTCGCATTGGACAAAATGGCGCGAACTCAAGAATCGTCGGAAGTATCGCCACCGTGCCGGGATGATGATGGCAAAAGTAAACTGGGTTTTTTTTCTTCCATTCACGCCGAAAAACGGTCCCGGCGAGCTTGCGAAACGCGGAAGAAAATCTTTGTCTGCAAAGGAAAACTCCCGGTCCATCCTTGGTGCCACTCGGTAGATGGACGGCGCTGTGTGGTGGTGAAGTGGTTTTAGCAAGAAAGTACGATTTCAACCCAACACACACTTGTACACGAGTTCGCATTTTCCCGTTTTCCCCTACATAAACTACCATAGATTTTCCATCCATTCCGTGTATCCTAGCTGTTTTCCTTTTTCTGGCTTGCCATTTGTTTTACACAAACGGTTAAAGCTCGCTCAGGAACACGAAAATAAATCAATCTCACGCCAGCGCGCGCCCGTCGCTGGCCAAAGGGTTTTGCTGGGTGTGTGTTGGGGGTAGTTTTTCCACCGCTTTAACAGCCACCCCCTCAACTCACCCATGGTATTCGTTATCAGCTGACGCTTGTTAGCAACCGGGACAGCGTCGAGATAGTACCGCGCACCGGGCAGTGCTGGCGCGACCGTGCTGCTTTAACGTTTCTTTGTGGCAAAAACAATAACTACCTCCTGTGCGCTTCCGGTACACACACACACACATATACACAGGTACGTTGAATCCTTGCTGCCGATTGCCACGGCACACAAACACAGCCAAACAGTGGCGCTCAAGAGTTTTGTACAATGTAAAACTTTTGCTTCGGCAACAACGGAAATGGAAATGACAAAACACTGACTTCCTCCGGGAGAATCCATCTTTGTTGTGCAGCAACAGCAGCAGCAGCAGTAGCTTCGGCAAGTTTCTCGTTAGCTATTGTTTTCTGTGTTTGAAATTCTGCCAATCGAAGTGTGCCACAAAAGTTTGTGGAAACGAATCATCATCGCTTGCTTGCTTGCTTGCTTGTGTATACTGTTCACAGTTTGTGTATCTGCCTGTGTGGTGATATCTTCCGGTAACAGCACAGTAACAGAAGAGGTTTGCCAGTTGACAAGATTGCAGATCAAACTCATCTTAACGTTGTGTGTATCGGTCTTAAATACAAAGCAGAAGTAATGGGTTCGGTAAGAATTGGGCAACATTGTGCCGTAGATTAGAACACTTAGAATTGGATTGCTAAGTAATTGTTGTATTGCGTGCATTTCTAACTTTGAATTAAGGTATAAATGTGCGATTTGTTGTGCTTTCGTTGAAAAGTATAAGTTTTTGCAGTTAATTTAATATATTTTCTTATTTAAAACCTAATTATTGGAAACATTATCAACTGTTAAGCCATATATTTTATTCAAAATGTCAATTTATAACTCCATATCGATGTGCTAAGAAATGGTCCTCTCTCTCACTCTAGTTTTGGTTTATCGAAGATAGTGCATTATATCGACGTGTTGATTTCGAATTGATAATTGGTTATTAATTGATATTTTCAAACCATTTTGCAGTTAAATTTCCTAGAAAATTTTTGCAACGTACAGATTGTTCTTTTGCTTACTAACAGTGCTTTTTGGATTCTGCTAACAACACAGCACAACAATTGGCACTCGAAAGATGGCAATTTTAGATCAGTTTTATCGTCACAACTACGGCGAAAACGCTTTTTCCTTACTTTAGCTATTTCCTTACTTTAGTTTTGAACTAAAAGAGAGCTCTAATATTATAGGTTTATTTTTTATTAAAATTCTTGTAAAATACATCCTTAATCTTATACCGAATCTATTTTTAATAAATGAAGAATGCATTGGATTCTCATCTCAATTTTCCATTGACGCATTCCTCCAAATCAATGTGCAGTCCACAAGTACCAGGCGTCTCCATGGGTGTGCTTTTTTTATTTACTTCTGCAATTTGCTTCGACAAAAGCGCATGCAATTTTTGCTATTGACTATCATACGCTCATTTTTATTTTCCTTTCCTACAGAAATCAATATATAGAAACTTCTTATTAAAAAAAACTATTTTTGCATTACGAGCAAGTCAAGCAAATGCTTACAGTGACTTAAACAGAATTCTGTACACTTTAATCGCGATAAATTGTTCGATTTTTCGGACGATTTGCTTGGCCCTAGTCTACGAAATAATGTTTCATTTTTTTCACTAGTTAAGTTTACAAATTTTTCTATCAACTGCTAAAAAAAACTACTACTTAACTACTCAACTACTTAAAATAAAGTGTTGAAAATATTATTTTTTCATGCTTAACGAAAAGCCGGATTTCTAAAAGTGAAATATTGTGAAGATATTGCATGCAATGGATGATGATCCGGTATACAACTAACAAACATCATCAATGCTAGAATGTCGTATGGAAAAGAATATTGAAAAGACAAATTTTCATATGATAAAATAAGTAATGCGACCCTTTGGTACAATGTTCGAGAAAGCCTATCGATATTTTAACTAAACTGCAGGCTGAAAATGGGATAAAAAGCATGAGAAGCTCAGTGATAGATTTGTGGACCAATCGCAAGAAACCTGCTTTTAGCTGGGCTGAAATACACTAGAGGATGTAAACAAATCACCCGGTTTGATAGGAATACTTCACGATGTTGAAATATCACTTACCAAAAATAAAACCCACAGCTACGGAACGGAAATATCCAGCGGATGTCGCAATAGTCTTTTACAAACATCTCAAAAGGTGTTAATAGATCCTGCTAATTTATTCCTTTCAATTCAACAAAAACTCACTTGCAAGCATTACAGATTAAACATAGGCGTTTTAACGTAACATAATCATATTAGTGAGCATGATAAATCGTTTTAGTTATAATTAACCCACAACTCTTCCGCGTCTCACACTTATAGCTCACGCATCATTGACTGGTGTCAATTTTGTTCAAGTAACACTTAAAAAGACATTATTCTTCACGGAACACCTCATTAGCGTTCTCGATCGAGAATTCATTGACTGAGCCTGAGAAGAAGTCGTCCCAGTAACCGAAGAGAGTAAAAGATTACCTAAACTGTAATCCATTCAACACACTCGGACGGACGCCGACGGAAGCGCAACGCGCCTAACCATTAAATATACATGTATATACGGTGGAAATTAAGCAATCATGCAAGAATGCCCTCCAACTTGGACAGAAACACACCAGCAGCAACAACAAACATCACCGTGTTTCGCTTGATTGTCTTGTTCTCGCTGTCTCGGACACAACCACCACGCGCACTGACCGACCGCTGGCTGCATCATAATTTATCCACCACTGACGTTTATGGATAAAGTTTTCCACCCCGGGTTTTCCACCTACTTGTGTGTATGTGTGTTTGTGTGGCTTTTATTTTGTTTCGTTTTCTACTGTCGTCGTTTTTTGTTTTGTTTCCGATCCTTTTAAGGTATCTCCCTGTGCTGCTCTGCTTCATCGTGTCACCGATATAGGTATTTGTGTGAGAGTGTGTTTACTTCATTTTCGGTCGGTTGGTTGCGTTTTATTTATCCTCACTGGTGCGATGATGTCTTCATAGTGACCACCGCATCCCATTACAAACGCGTCGCACGCTTGTCGACCCTTGGGAGCGTTTTATATCTTCTTTTTGCTCTGTCTTTGCTTGTTTTTTCTGGTTTCCCTTCCAGGATCTGTTCCTGTTTTGAGATAATTTTTTCCCCCCAACAGCTTTTGGTGGCCTGTAGGAAGCGGTAAGCGAAAGGGGAGTCAATTTTTGCTGAGTCCGTTTTTCAACCCTCCTATCATCGGTTGGCAGACGTCGCATTTTTGAGCCCCTTTTCCGGTTTATTTAAACCCCTTTTTCTGCATTTTTTTTTTGGTTTTGTTTGCATGAAAGCTTTAGAAAGTTGTTAAAATAACCTGGACTATAGGAAGAACACGGAACCAGGCGCTACTTTTTTTCATCATACCGAAAAATCATCACAAAGCATACGTTCACTGGCACGATTGACAGACACCAGGAGTGACACACGATAAGGACTTTTCCGACTTCAGTCAGCGGGTAACTTAAACGATATTTTGAACAACCAACATAAGAGCAAAAACACCGACCCAAAATCACCCAACACCGCAACAACCAAACATTAACCATTCTTCAAAGGTGTCTCGCTCTCTTTCTATCTCGCTCGTACTAGTCGAAGACCTGGGGTTAGTTAATCGTACTCCTGCTCCAACAAAACACAAAATAAAAGGAACATTAAGTGTGTTGTGCAAGGAGTAATGGCTTCATGCTGCAGTGTGTCCACCCGGCTGCTCTTGGCTAGCCGATCGTGATGAAGGAATACGGGTAAGGAAATTCCCAGCGCTATAACACAATTACAGGCAGCATAATGCTGCGTTCCCTCTGTGTGGTTTGTGTGGCTCGAACAGGCCCGACAGTCTTCCGCTGCACGATACACACGACACACAGAGAGCATGTAACTGCGTTGAGCGAGATAGGGCAGAAAGCAACGGCACCGACATCGATTCTAGGGTAGTAGGAAAAAGAAAACAGGCTCACTTCCGATTCCGGAAGGGATGCGCATAAATGCACTCTGGAGAGGGGGGAGGAGGGCGGTGATGGAAAAAGGGGAAAGCAGGGATGCTTGTTGTGTGTCCGACGAAGCGTAACGATGTGCTTGGATGGCGCTCGAGCATGTTATGTGCACTCGCTTGTCTTCGTCTGTCCATCGTTGCTTTTATTGCGGTAACACGTTCGTCACCACTCCCATTTCTCTCTCTTTCTCTCTCTTTCTCTCTCGTCTCACTCCACCTTCACCTTCCCAACTCAGAGCAAACAGAGCCACACATTGGTTGGTTGAAGCGTTCCTGGGCAGATAGGGCTGTGCGGTTCTTCCCTGCAAACTTAAACTCTTCAGATCTAATGCTTTGGCGCTTTACGTTCTTATGCACATTTTGCGGAGGAACGGACGGGTCAGGTGGGTCGACGGCACACGGGGTGGGGGGGAATGAAAGCATTTGTAAAGGTGTTTGGAATAATATTAGTCTACTAGTAAACTGAACGACACAACACCCTGCCCAGGGTAAGGTTCCCCAAGCATTACCTTTACGATGGTCCCGTTTTATTGTGCCGATCCCCCAAAGGGGCATTGTTATGCTACGAAGTGTGTGTATATAGCTCAATGCAGCTCTGTACATCTACATACATACGGGAGCGTGTAAGTCGGCTGTAACATCGAAGGTACGGCAGGCCCGCCGGGTGTCCTTCAAGGTTGCTGCTGTACAGCGTCAATAGTTTGTTCTCTCCGGTCTTCCCGGTGCGGTAAATGTCCTTCGTGTCCAAGGTCCTTGCACAAGGACACACAAGATACACACCCACCCATCCACCCCATTGTCATCATCGTCACCGTTCGGTTCGTTCGTGGCGAACGTTGTCTGCAGCGCGGTAGATAAAGTTCTTCTTTATCCTTGAATAAGGATAATGGTCCCAGCGCTTCTTTCGCCCATTGTGATGATGACGCCTTCTCATCGCTCTACGGTAGACAGAGAGATAGAGAGGAAACAGTAATGTGCGTGTGTGTGTTCGAGATTGTTTTTTGTTTGTATGGCCAGCTTCTTCTGTACGCGAAACGCTTTCTTCCCTGTTTTATCCTTAAACACGCACACACCGTCACCAACGTGATAGCGCATTATCGTGTTGCTTCAGCCGCGCGCTATGTTGCGATGCTATGGTGAGTGTTTTGAGTGGGGGAGAGCGCGGTAAGAGCATGCAGTGGCGTAGTGAACCAGAATGGCATCACTCCAAAGCTTTACAGCGGAGTAGGGTTTACCGCTACACTAAACCTGGCAGCATGCACGTGCAATTCTGGCCTCCCGAAACAGAGCACTTTTACCCAGGTGACAAATTGTGTAACGCTGGTCAAAGTCCCCTTAGTTGGCCTGGCCTAAGATAACTTTAGTTAGAAGACCAAGTTTTTACGTCAATTTCTGACAAACATTGGGGTAATTATACGGCTGTTAAACGAAAATAGGTAAGTACATCCCGAAGCGATAAACATAATATTTTAAATTATTGCATAAAGTTAAATTACTGCTGTAAAATCCTAAATATGTTATCACGCTACTGGATGCTATTTTGAGGATTTGAATTCATCATCTAAATCTTCAGCCTTAAATTTAACATAATAATTTAAAAACATATGTGACTTTTTTTGTAACAACCGTCAAACAAGTCAAACACACCGTTTGGCTACTAAAAAAAAAAGAGGTAGTATGCGTTATAAAGTTCTAGAAAATATTCTAGCTTCCCAACTTCAACATTGGGGTCTATGGAGCATTAGGCTTAAAATTCGATAAATTAAGGCCACTTTCCGTCAAACAGTCGAGCAGTCACAGCAGTTGAACCTTAGATGATAAACTTATCGCGTTTTTACAACTAGATATAGCATTTTGACAGTTGGTTCGCTAAGCGTGTCACAAATTTGCTAGCTTTTTTCAACATAAATGTTCCATTACGTTAAGGAATTACAGCATATGATTTTATAATAGTGTAAAATGCATACCCAGTCGATATGAACAGTTTTTAGTCCAATTAACTTGAACTTTTAAAATGCACCTATCTTGACTTCCATTTCACTTTCCAATTGTCGTCTGATTTCAGATAATTGGACGTTGATTTCTAATCAGTTTTGAATGTGTGTACAAAACTCGTACAAAAATGTTAAAATAATCATAATTTTCCAACCATAAACTTAGAACAGCGTCCTTAAAGTCGAAGGATCTTTAAATTGTAATGTATTCGGAATTCCGTTCGTGGCACAACCTCTAGTTGATATAAACTATTTATAGTTATAATTTCCAATATTCACATTTCAGAAAACTTTAAAACTGATACAACAAAAACTGACTAAAACTAACATTAACCTCATACAAGGTTCATTTGTTTATTTAAACTATGCCGCAAAGTATGCAGTTTGCATTACAAAACTTTACAATTTGGTGCATTTTTTATTGTAAAACGTTGCATTACGCTATTACTAGCTTACTAATAAGGTTTTAATGAGACTGCCTTCTGGGAACTGTTACGAAACAGCTGGTAGCAGCGATACCAGAGCAGAACATCGGATCAGTGCATGTACATCGGCAACAGAACCCGGCGAGGGATCGGGATGATAAAACAGCAATGTCACTCGTGTATGCCTTCTCCAAATAAACGCACTACTGACCTCGATGTTAGGAACACGCCTCGCTATTCTCGTAAAACCCCAAACGCAAAATCTGCTACGGACAACCAACACGCACACACACACGCCTGCGTTGGTGACAAATTTTCGATTGTAATTAGTGAAATCGTGTGTATAAATGTCATGGTCTATTGGAGTGTGCCCGGTACATGTGGGCCTACATCTCGTTGTCCGTGCTGATCCTATACGGAAGGATCAGACTAGGCGCTACCGGCTTCCCCACTCAACTCTGGTTCACCCTCTTCCTTAACCATGAACAAAACCCCATCGCTTCGGTTTGTTCGGTTTGGTTGTAACAATAACTAAAGGGCTTGATACCGGGGCAATCTCCATCTCGCCCAAAACCATGGATGACTTTCGGCGATCTCAGCCACAGAGAAGCTACACACAAGCCACCAGCTTCCAGCACGATCCGATTAAGCAACGTACAAAGACTGGTCCGATTTCTTGCTGGCCTAGGACCGCACCGACAAATCCCGGCTTCAGATCGAATTATCTTGCTGGGCCAATCTCGGACCAACGTTGAAACATAACCTTGTCTGGACATCCGGGCCGGTTCTTTGCTTTTTATTTTATTCCTTCTCTCACTCGCTCGCTTTCTCTCTCTCTCTCAGGAAGAAAAGAAGCAAAACAGGGAACGTAAGTCCATGCCTATCCTTGGCCAAATCTTGGAGGTTATGCTTTTGGGGGTTTACCGCCCCAAAATCCTTCCCCACA
>KZ062337.1:85318-110869 GCA_002091835.1 Anopheles maculatus
AAGGGGGGGGGGGGGGGGGGGCTCGAAGTGCAGCAGCAGGATCGGTGGTAAAATTAAGGGATGTCCCAAAAGCCCTGACTAATCCCTGCACATAACCCACAGCCCTTCCTTCGGGCGCTCCTTTGCCACCGTAAAGTGGCAGGACAATGAAGACAGTGGAGATGAAAAATGCTGATTGGATTAGTTTTCAATTTTTCCCTTGCCTGCTCAAGTTTTTGCAAGGGCGTGTGGAGCATGGGGAACACATCCGGGGAAAAGGATTGAGCCAAGTGCAAGTCCGATGCAGCTTTGAGGAAGCCTGTGCCGTGTGCTTGTTTATGCGTTGTTTCTTTTTTTTTTGGTTTGCAATTTTCCTCTAGGTCTATATAAAAGGAACCAGAAGTTTGGCGTTTTTTCTCCCTTCAGAAAATGGTTTTCCTGAAGGGAGCATCGTTTTTTTTTGGGTGTGACGTTGCTCTCTCGTTCTCTCTGTCGATCCGAGTCAACCACTCATATCCCTTTCGTATTATTTGCATAACCTCAACAAAAAAAAACCACAGGGACATCCTGAAATGGAACCACAATCCGGTGGCTTTCTGCTGTGCGCGCTACTAGCAACCAGTCCAGCAGTGGTGGAAATTCTTGCGCATCGTCACCAACGGTCATGGCCGGTTGCAAATGTTGGTTCCGAGTTTAAACCAATGAATTTTTAAGTAAACGAACACGGTCGCGATCCTTTGGGGTGGAGAGGAAATGAGCAACAGAACAAAAAACCCACCAACCTTAAACACAAAACCCGGAACTTCACCAGGAAACGTGCAAAACCGGCCTGGGTACTGGACACAAAAAAAAAGGCGAAAGTTAAATGCATACCTCACAGATCTTTTATATGCCGATGCGCACATCTCAAAGCAGTTTGCAGATGGCTTCGGGTTGGGTTCACCTACGCGCCAGAATTGTATTTGCCGTGGACGAACTTAAAGCGAAGCAAAAGCTCTACATTTTCCCGAAGCAAACCCCATTATAGGAAAATGTACGGTCCACATACGGTACCGTACCGGTACATATCGGACCAAGGTTGACCCGAAACCCGTACTTCAATTACCAGTACCGTACGGTGGTAGGCTAATCGAATTGATGTCCCAAAGTCAAATGGACGCTCGAGTGGACCAGCCCTGTAGAGAGTAAGGGGTTCTAAGCTACCCACGGTACCAATACGGTCGTTCGAATCTTGAATCAGTTGAGTGCTTTTTGTTCCACCGGATCTTGCAGAATTCAGTTTTCTACCGTTGCGCTGGATGCTTTCTCGCTATAGTCCTGCTGCTGCTGGTTCTGCTGAAGTTTTCACTTGGAGACACCCAGCTACTGTGTGTCCTGTGTTCTGTTGACCGACCGAGCTTCTGCTCATTGATATTCAAACCATCGTATCCATCACTGTGTGATCGGGCAAATTCTTGACATAAAACCCAATTGTTGAAGGCCGAAAAAAAGAATGCTTCTAACGATTCTTTGCCCACAACTGTTATCTGCTACACAGCCCGGTGTTGTCCCGTTCAGTTCCACGCCGTTCACAAAATACGGATGAACTGAGCACGAAGTTTTAATCAGACAGTTGTTTTCTCGGACACTAATAGGCTGTTTCTTCACTTTAAAAAGCTATGGCCGGTTTCCCTTTGTTCCCGGCAAAGCTTTGGTAGAAAATGATGAAATCCCAACTAGCTGTGAGGAATCTATGAACAAAATCTATGGTTTTTTTCCAGGACAGCTACTTCCTAACATTCCAGTTAGCATTATACCCATGGAGTGCACCGATGGAAAACTCTTTTAACGTTTGCAGGAATGGATTCCAAATTCGGGAAAAATAAAACAAAGAGAACACTACACACTTGCACATACAGTACATGTATGTATACTTTTTATTGAGCTTTACCTACGAAAGTCCTACCGGTATTCAGTGTCAGTCGTATACAGCGAGAGATAAAATAATAGGGGCATCCCAAAAATATTCGATACTTGCAAGTGTTTTTGTTTTTGTTTTTGTTTGAATTTTGAATTCGATAAATTTGGTCCTATTTTATCATCTAACTCCAAAGTCCAATTCGACTAGCTGATTTTATCCGGCCCGGAATAAAGTATTGGTGTCTAGATATTGTGAGTTGTACCAAGACAACGGATTTTTTCTCCCGCGAATCAAAGAGCACACAAACCTAGATTTAGAACTTCTAGGAATCTTGCTATTTTTGCAATATTTGTGTATATATGCGAATAAATCATGCTATTTAACAATAATGGGTCCTATGTTTCTCTAAGCCAGTTTTTTCATGTGTTTTGACGTTTTGCGGCTTAAACGTTGTCAGTTTTCTCTACAAACTAATGGGCGAAATAAACTAGCCGGCGCAAAAAGCATTAGATTTTATTGGAGAATCGAGAAGATTTTATTCGAGTCGTTGTTTTGATTATTTCTCGAGCATCGTTGGAAAATTAGCTCATGTCACCAATGCTCTAAAATGTAAGCAGAAAATGTGTTAAAGAAATACAGAGTTGGACGGTAAATTTTGTCAGTCGTGATGCGTTTTTCCATTATCGGTCGATTATTTCCATCTAGCTGTCAAAATGGTTTGTCAGTTGTCAAATGCTTCGGGATGAGTTTACCTGTTTCAATTAAACTGCTATGTCTGGTTTAAAATTTTCAGATTGTGCAGCTTAAGTCATGACAAACCCCACAGCAATGTTCAGTAGAACATTTTGGTTTTTCTTATAATTAATTGATCTAATGTGTTTTAGTGTTGTTTGGCATCAGAATGCCTTATGTTATGCCTAAGCTTTGCAACAACACAAAATCAATTCGTTGATGATCTGTACCCGTCTCATCTTTTCAAAATCAAGCGGTCTTTTTAGTATGCCCACCACTGTATACATCACTCGGACGCGCATACAGTACAGGCCAGGGTAATAGTACGTTGATTGAAATGATGTTGGACCAACAACGAGAAAAAAAATCACCGTATGAGTTGCTGCCCAGTAAGAAAAATAAACCGGATCGGAAACAGGATATTGCTGCCGGAGAGTAAAAATTCTTCCCCAGGCCGGGTGTAGTGTACGAGAGTTAATGTTTAAGGATCATGTTTTTTTTGTGTGTGTGCGCCATCTTCTACTGCTGCATGAATCCTATGTATAGCTTTCCACAAATTGGTCATTCAATCCTTGTCGAGCGGAGCAATCCTAGTTTCCTCGTACTGTACGTACTGTGCCTGTATCCTATGCACGCCAAGGCAACAAGGGCAGCCTCGCAAAATCAGGCTGAACGATAATGGTCATACCTCACGTAGAGTTCGATACACACCTGAAGGGACGAGCGTTGCCTGTCATCGTTCATTGGAGATGTGTGTATGTGTGTGTGTGTAGTAGTACAGTGCAGTTTGCACCCCGTTTCTCTAAATCCTCGAGAACTAGTTTCCAATTGGTCTACATGGTTCCACCCCACGCTCTTTGTGTGTCCTCTCATCCAACAACCAGAATGCTTCCAATTTCCGGTGACATTCTGATCGCCAATAAAAAAAAAACCCAACCATACCAAACGAAGGTTTGTACGAGCCAAAGCGGAAGAACTATACAAAATGAGAATACCGTCACAAATACGACCGATGTGTCCCGTTGTATCGGAAACGATAAATGCCTTCGGTACATGGCAAATCCTGCAGCGAGCACCGGGCCTGTAAGGAAAAGGTAGAAACAACGACCAAAAAAAAAACAGAACCAGGAATTCGCCTTTATCGATAGGAGACTGCAAAAATAGCTTTCTCTACCGGGACACATACACAAGGGTACAAACTGGATGTCGTCATTAGGGTGGTGAACGGTCCCCTGGTTCGTTGCCCTGGTGACCAACTGACCAGCATACACTATAGTTAGACACTGCCTCAGCTTCACACGACCCTTTCATTCCAATCCATCCCCCAAAAAAGCAGGACATTTAACTCGTGCGTCCTTCGTACGAGAATGATGAGTGATGGGACAAAATGTCTCTTCCGGCCAATAAGTCTCCCGGTCTCGGACAGCACACCCATCTTACACTAACACACACATACACTCACATACAGACGTCTCCATCATCCGAAGCAAATCGGGAAATGACTTTCGATCCAATCAAGACACACTGCTTTAGGCCGTTCTCGTTATTTCAGCGCACATTCATCCATCAGTATATTCCCACCCAGTATACATATATTGCGGGCTGGAAATGGGCCTAAATTGTTGGGGCTTTTCCCTGTGCCTCCCTTTGGTCCAACAACCAAAGAAAAAAAATACTCAGGACTTGGAAGTCTCCCTCGTTTTTGGGCGGTATCTTAAACGATTTTGCCATCCTTCTTGTCCGTTCCGGTTGCATTGCAGCTGTTTTCCCTTGCGCTGACTGACTGCGTCGTCGGCTGCTGGATACAGAACCACGATGATTGAGGCTTTTCTTTGTTTCATTTCTTGGTGCTTTCTGTAGTGTGTGTTTTTTTTCAATTCACTCGTTTTCACGCTTTGGTTTCTGGTGTTGACCTTCAAGCATCTTTCCCGGAAGGCGAGTTTTTCTTTCCCTTTATTATATCCTTACACCCGCCGCTGTGGGACGACGGTGGCGTATTTCTGTCTAGTTCTTCTTGTTCACTAACTTTCGGTTAGCTTTTACCGGAGTTTTGGCGCTCTTTATCCTTAACTTTCGCACCAACACCTCGCCTCGGTTCCGGTTCAACTCGATTGCTTTCAATCATTCATTTGAAGCTGCGTAGTCGTTTGTCGGAGGCGTTTAAGGATAGTCTCTCCCCCCTTTCCAAACAAAAAAAGAAAGCAAATTTGATCGACTTTTGGTGGTGAAGCGTTACACGCCGGCCAGAAAACGACGTGGCGTGAAAGTGTTGTCCATTTCAATCTCCTCTTTTCGGCGGTGGCTTGAGTGGGGTGCAAAAATAAACGGAAAAGTGTGGCACGAGGCGGAAGAGAGCGAACAGGAGAGTCGAGCCTTTTGTTGTATTTGATCAGGTTTGGGGCGATTTTATTTTTACCCGCGCCTTTTCCTTGACTTTGGCATTAAAGGATCTTCATCAAGCAAAGCCACCAAGCGGTTTGGTTGATTTAACCTGGCCTTACCGATTAAGACATTGCGCGTGAAGTGCGAGTGGGAATTTAACGAAATCTTACATTCCATTTTCGTGTGGGATGCGTCCCAATGAAAATAGACCACATTGAAAGGAAAGGTACCTAGTTTTTTGGGCGGGAAAATGCGAGGCGCTTGTTACGGTACCCTCCCGGGAGTTTTATTATCACCCACGGTCGAATCACGGATAAGTGCTGTGTCCCTATCGCATCAAACGATTATTCGATGATGTAGTTCGAAACCGTAAAATTATGGCTCTATTATCGAGGGAAAGCTACCCGTGACGCGATGCCACTAATGTGGATTTGGGATGTGGTGAGAATGAAAAAAAAACCTTCCCCCCAAATGCAATGGATTTAACCCCAGCACATAAAATATGTTATGGGAAAGGCTATGTGGAAATGTTGAAAAAAAGTACTACAGCACATATCAATCATATGGTTCATTTCATTTTGGCTGCTTCCACCCGAAAGATCGCTGCCAAAAGATTGATTGGCCATAAGTTAGGAATGATTGAGTCGGGGTTAAGCTTTTATCATAGCCAAAGGAGTGCTCTATGATGTACGATGGTCATACATATATATTTTTTTTGGCACCGAAACGAGTTTCATATTTGTGAACTAATCTTGGGGCGAGATTTTATAAGCCTTTCGTATGAGTACAGTGTGATAAAATGTGTATGTTGAGTGTGTGCTTTTGATTCTGCCAGCTTCATGATCGGATGGGCAAAATTTGTTATTCGTGAGGTCTTTATTGTCCTTTGAATTGATTGATGTACTGGAGAATGTTGCATCTTGCATATCGTCTGCTGGGAGGCCGTAACGACAGAGACGGAGATAGGAGAGCAGTCAGATAAGTTGCTGCTGTACTGTTAAGCCATCGTCGCAGACACAGCAGTAGTTTTAGCAGTAGGTGACTACCGTTGGTGAACAGTAGATTCACAACTTGGATGCATGGCACACACACGTGTGTTTGGTAGAATACCTTATGTATATTACTCGATTTTGAAGGCTCTCGCCTCTTTACAATAGAGATGAGAATATTCACTCTTTTTGCAGAGTTGAATCAGAGTGAGTGAGTGGTTACAAGGATTTGAATCTTTGACTCACTCTTTAAAGATTCATGAAAAAAAATTACTCTAAACTTATTCTTAAATTACTTTCTACGTTTCAACTCACTCACACTCTCTGCGCCGACTAGTAACTCCTTTTGGCATCAAACTCACTCCTTTTGGCATCAAACTCACTCCTTTTGGCTTCAAACTCACTCCTTTGAGTTCAAACTCACTCCTTTTGGCTTCAAACTCACTCCTTTGAGTTTAAACTCACTCCTTTTGGCTTTAAACTCATTCCTTTGAGTTCATACTCACTCCTTTTGGCTTCAAACTAACTCCTTTTGGCATCAAACTCACTTTCACTCGCTGCGCCGACTAGTGTCTCACTCCTTTTGGATTCAAACTCACTCTCACCCTCTGCCACGACTAGAGACTCACTCCTTTTGGCTTCAAACTCACTCCTTTTGGCATCAAACTCACTCTCACTGGCTGCACAGACTAGTGCCTCACTCCTTTTGGCTTCAAACTCACTCTCATTCGCTTCTAACTAGTGACCAACTAATTTTGGCTTCAAAATCACTCAATGAAGTGGAGGATCAATGAATGAAGAGGATCAATGAAGTAAGAGTGAGGAAGTCTTGGTCAATAGTTGCCGCATCGAGTGAGAGTGAGTTTGATGCCAAAAGGAGTAAGCCACTAGTCGGCGCAGCGAGTGAGAGTGAGTTTGAAGCCAAAAGGAGTGATTTTGAAGCAAAAGGAGTGAGTTTGAAGCCAAAAGGAGTGAGTTTGAAGCCAAAAGGAGTCACTAGTCAGCGCAAAGATTGAGAGTCATAAAAAATCTTTATGCTGAGTTGAAACTATGAACTCCTTTGCAAGATTAAACTCACTCACTCACTCTTACTCATTGTGCACATCTCTACTTTACAAGAATCCATTTGAGTAAACACAGCCATACATCCACATCTAGGGGTAAAAGTAAACTAAGCAGATGCTTGGTTTGGCTCCGGGTTTTCAAGAGTCCCGAACATATCGACAGAGTTGAAAATGCCCTAAAAGCGGATTGTAAACTCCTTGAGGACGTGAGCATTTAGGGAACCTCGAACTTCATAACGGGACCTCGTATACGGACATCATAAGACTCGATGTCTCTTCTGTCTTTGGGCCTGTCAACGGATTCGTTGTGTTAAGGGCCTCAACCTCCATTCTGATTAGGGTTAACTACAAAGGTCATGATCCTTAAGAGTTGGTTAGTAGATCATTATCGATTAGTGAGTTTGGAAGAGTTCGATCAGCAAGGAATCTACAAGAAACCGCATTACGTTCTACCACTTTCAACGATAAGTAAGAAAACCAACCAATATGTCAATGTTATTCTGCGTTGAAGTATAACGTCTTTGAACATATTTCAAATAATGGTAATATATTTGATGTATTAAAACTATACACCTTTACTCGAATGACAGAGATCCATATCATCTGGCAGGTGAAGATGAATAGAAATTTTATAAAGTCGTTTGATTCAGGACTTACGCCAGAGTTATGCTTCTAAGTTATGGATTTTGGCCTCGTATGAGTGGAAAGCCAATGGGAAAACCAGTTCATTGTCAATTGTACATCGATAACGATTCAAAGGCTGGCCATATCATAAGAATGGCACCAGAGTGACAGATTCCAAAAATTCTATTTTGGCCGTGTTTGAACACATCCCTGATGGAAAAAAGCTTCACAAGCAAATACTAGCAAATTAGTTGCTAGGACTCAATGATTGTGACAAAGAGAGGAATTATTATCTCGATTTGTGCGAGAATTTTCCTCTCGTCTAAAATATTCTTCACTATATAAATAGAAGCTTCAAACCCTGGATCAAGATTTTACAACGATAAATTAACAGTGGTCCTAATCAGTTTCGCAATCCCCGAATCTGAATCTGTTTGAATATTTCTTTAGGATTGAGAATAGACTGTAAATTATGAAGCTACTATATTAGCTTCCTAGGACCGTGTTTAGGCTAGTTAAAACTTTTTCGATCATAATTTTTAGCGTACCTACAATTGAGAACGCTATCATATGTTGTATGTACAAAACACGCAATATAAGACAATCAGTAGTTCGGAGGGTCGCTATCTATTCATTAGGCGCACTATCCTTGCTCATATTTATTGACGACAGATGTTCAAGGATCATCATTGTAAAAACAGTAAAAACATTAAAAAAATGTAGCATGAATTGGATTTGCTTGTATCTGCACGGTGACAACAGTAACACTTCAAAATTGTGTCATACTCTGCAATTCAAAGCTCAACCACGGGTATATGTTAGGGCGGGTTTGTGAAATTATTCCGCATAAAACAAATGCATAGGAAAAGGCAAACACCCATCCACCACCCGCACCACCACCACCCAGGATTGACGTTCGATTAATCCGATAACCATTTCGTGTAACATTTACAATTCAATTCCTATTCACGGGAAAAAATACACGAGACGTCGGAACATTTGCATTGGTCGTGGGTAAAACTTCTCCGATGCTACGACGACGGTCGCTGTTCGCCGATGCCAGAGGCAGACGAACGGACGGCAACAATCAGCTTAGCTTACGTTCCGACCGGAAGGCGAGCAAGAGCAACAATAAAAAAACACACCCACGAAACATGGAAAAATTAGATACAAAAAGTGAGCACCGAAAAGCACAGAAAAGATTCAAAGCTTCCGACCGAGCGCAAGCACCAGCAGCATATTTTCCATTTTGCGTGGGCACACAAACAACCGTCGTCGGTGGCTGTGTGTTGGGGTTGTTGCGCCACCACCGAAAGAGGAAAATCATTCTCTCGTAAGCGAAAAAAATGCCACCGAGTTCTGGCAAATCCCACGCTGGAATTGCACAGGGGTGTGATCGAAGGAACAAAACTGGAAACAAGAAACCGGCTTGCTTATCCGATCTATTGATGTTTCAATTATGGAAAAAGACGATTTCGGACGAGTCCTTTGCCTGCGTACCGTCCTGACCCTTTGCACATTCCATGCACTTGCTTTCTCGCTCTCCAAATAGACGAGAAACGAGTGTCTTGCACCAGATTTTGTTTCGCAAAACGGGAAACCTTTTTTCCTGGAGGGACCGATTACCGGACCGTGCTCGAACGAGCAGCGATTTAGTAGCGAATTGTGTGTTGGGGCAAAGAGCACAAACTTGACCTACTGGTAGGATTCGATTTATTTTTTTTTTGTTTCCTAGCATTTCGGGTAAACGCTTCCGAAGCTCAGGCGACAAAATTGAGAGTAATTTTACAACCATTGCGGACATTTCCACGGGTATATGTTAGGGCGGGTTTGTGAAATTATTCCGCATAAAACAAATGCATAGGAAAAGGCAAACACCCATCCACCACCCGCACCACCACCACCCAGGATTGACGTTCGATTAATCCGATAACCATTTCGTGTAACATTTACAATTCAATTCCTATTCACGGGAAAAAATACACGAGACGTCGGAACATTTGCATTGGTCGTGGGTAAAACTTCTCCGATGCTACGACGACGGTCGCTGTTCGCCGATGCCAGAGGCAGACGAACGGACGGCAACAATCAGCTTAGCTTACGTTCCGACCGGAAGGCGAGCAAGAGCAACAATAAAAAAACACACCCACGAAACATGGAAAAATTAGATACAAAAAGTGAGCACCGAAAAGCACAGAAAAGATTCAAAGCTTCCGACCGAGCGCAAGCACCAGCAGCATATTTTCCATTTTGCGTGGGCACACAAACAACCGTCGTCGGTGGCTGTGTGTTGGGGTTGTTGCGCCACCACCGAAAGAGGAAAATCATTCTCTCGTAAGCGAAAAAAAAGCCACCGAGTTCTGGCAAATCCCACGCTGGAATTGCACAGGGGTGTGATCGAAGGAACAAAACTGGAAACAAGAAACCGGCTTGCTTATCCGATCTATTGATGTTTCAATTATGGAAAAAGACGATTTCGGACGAGTCCTTTGCCTGCGTACCGTCCTGACCCTTTGCACATTCCATGCACTTGCTTTCTCGCTCTCCAAATAGACGAGAAACGAGTGTCTTGCACCAGATTTTGTTTCGCAAAACGGGAAACCTTTTTTCCTGGAGGGACCGATTACCGGACCGTGCTCGAACGAGCAGCGATTTAGTAGCGAATTGTGTGTTGGGGCAAAGAGCACAAACTTGACCTACTGGTAGGATTCGATTTATTTTTTTTGTTTCCTAGCATTTCGGGTAAACGCTTCCGAAGCTCAGGCGACAAAATTGAGAGTAATTTTACAACCATTGCGGACATTTTTTCAAAGGTTAGATGAGGGTGTCCGGTAGAACCTTTCAACAATTGGTCACAAACATCATTGCTGATCGGGAAATTTGCTGCCTACGGGACGCAGAAGGGTGATGACAATCGCACCTGAGCTTAAAGCAAAAAAAAAACACCCACCTAAACTGATTGTGCCGCAACAAACCATCGAACAAGTGGAAAATGAAACAAAAAAAAAGTCCGTCCATTCTTTTGTATTTTCAACGGCCCGAAAGATCGGCTCTGCCCATACGCGCCGCCCGATGCCAAGAAACGAGAACGGAAAACAGTAAAATGGAAATGGAATGTCACTTTTGGGGGAGTGAAAATTCCTATACCTCTACCAAATAGAAGAAAAAAAAACATACTAAGGGAAAACCCGGTGACCGATGTCGATTATCGGCGACTCATAATAACCGGAAAAATGTTGCCACGTTACCACCAGCAGCAACCGGAGCGTGTGTGTGTGTGTGTGTCTGTGTGAGAAAAGGAAAAGGTCCGCTCGCCCGACAGCAATATTACATTGCTGCGAATTGTGAACAAATTGGACATCGATTCCGATTTGCTCTGCCTCTGCTGCCTCCCGGGTCGGGGTGATGTTGGTGACCACCGGGGGAAAGCTCGATCGAGTATGGTATTTTTATTTTCATTCCTTTCGGTCCACAGCCTAAAGTGGACGTTGCGTTTTCCCAAACTACAAATGGCCGGTGTCGAGTAGGTGGTGGATTCCGTTTTCTGGATGAACACGTTTTTACGATGCCGAAAGTATCGAAGGTAAATGGCCAAAAGTATCGTTTGTGTTTCGGGCTACATGTGTGCGTGTGTGTGTCGGTGGAGATGAAGACGGAGAGCAAAAAAAAGGACTCACACATCGATTCCGATAACAACCTACATCTCACCTCCCACAACCAAGTCAAATTGAAGCCAATCCGATTTTCCCTAAGTAGCAAGCGCCGGACTTGTGTAGGGTTGAGAAAACGGCCATCACACACAAAAAAGGATCTTTTGTTCGATTGCACTGACAACACCGGTGTAAAGGAGTGGGATGCGTGTTCACAATCTCTCCCAAACGATGGCACAAGGAAAGAAAGAAAGGAAGACATTTTTCTTACTTTCTCCAATTTCATCTCCTATCGGCGTCCGATCTGTGCGCGCTGCTGGTTAATCGGTGAATGTGAAAAATCGGTTCTCCGTCATCCGGCACACACGTGCGTTGGCCGGAACAGGAGTTAACGGGCGGGAAAAAGTTTTCCAAACTACTGCAGCCAAAACACCCCGACCGAGAGAGAGCGAGAGAGGATGCCTTCCTTTTTCCCGATGATGCCGTAAACGCTTCTCCCGAACGATGGGATTTGGGATCCGTGGATGGACGAAGGGAAGAACAAAAACAGGCCGAAAAACTTCTTCACCTCACGTTTGAACGTTGCCGGCAACACCGGAAGTGGGGTCGAAATGAGAACATACCGGACACAGCAGCCGAAACACCCCGGCACCAGGTCGTTCACGAAAGCCGTTAAGGAAAATAAAGCCTTTCCGAGCGATTGACTTTTATGAAACATTTATAAATTGCTGCCATCGCGCTTCCACCACCGCGCTTCTTCTTTCCTTCTGCTTTTTGTTTTGCCAGGGCAGAAGTGGAAAAGACAAACTGCTTTCCGTGATAAAAAGCATCGAGGTCGCCACTGGCACGGGAGACAGCCGGGACGCTTTGAAATGGCAATCCGATTCCCCGGTGGTGTGCTGGACAAGCGTACCGACGCGTTCTGCGTGGATGAAAAACAGAATGTGTTAATGAGCTTTCCACGGTACCCGGGTTCGGGATCGTCGCTTGGCGCTTTTCCCCAACCGTCCGCTAAATGGCTCATCGCGCGCGATGAATTGATCATTACCCGCATAACAAACGTCATGGAATGGAGGGATTAATGTTTGGAATTAAGCGTAACTTACCACACTGTTGCAAGGCCTCGGAGACGGCTGGAAGCTTCGGTGGTGATCTAAGAATAAAGCAGTGGAAAAACACCGTTGGAGGTCTTCGGTGGCAAGGGTGCTGGAAACTATCGATTCCTTCTGCTCTGGAATTGGTGTTTCGGACGGAGAGTAAGGAAGCAGCAGAACGAACTTTTTCGCACACAGACAGTCGCCGGATTTCGGATTTGTTCGGGAAAGTGTCCATACCTTTTCTTCCAATATTGGTTGAATGGTTGGTTTATAGAGACTTTCGGTCATTAAAGTTCATTCGTCTCGTCTTTGGCTATTAGTCGTGACATATTGAGAAAACTAAATGGTATGTGCATGTGTCTATTATATGTGACTTGTCCCGAAGTGTTGTACTTTAAAGTTTACACCACAAACTCCTTAGTCTCGGTAGAAATCGTTGTCTGATCATAGTTTAGTGGAGAGTTTGATTAGAAGAATATAGAGTATCAGAGATGAAAGTTTTGGTCCTGCTCAACTTATAATCCCCATCGAACTGGAGAGTTCTTCTAGGCGTTGAATGTCTGGGTTTCTCGAATCGAAGCGAGAACGCTAAGGACACTAGAATAGTGCAATGATGTCTACACCCAAAGACATGTGTTGTCGAGGAGTTTAATGGCGCTTTCGGAGAAAACAACACAGTCATCATTGCCCTTTAGGATAGAGCTTTCGGTAAAAAAAAATATAGTGATGGGATTTGTGTGGTATTCACTAGTTGAGCTAAGGTATCTCTTACTATGATGCCGTATGATTCTGCGTAGATCTTGTCCGTAATGTGTCCATCTATTTTATGATGTAGAGCAGTTGTTTGTCTGTAAGGTTTGTAATGTCCTGTTTAGTGCGCTTGACGCGGATATGTGTTGAGACCTTAATCTATTTAACGCTCAGCAGCTATAGCATTCAGGTCTAGAAGCTTGTAATTTCTCAATCGTCACTTTCTATACATGTCGGCTATTCTGCCAACAATCAATTCGCCAACGCGTTCAACAGTGGAGTTCATTTTTCAACCATTTTTTTATTTTTTCCTTCCTAATGTTCTTCTCTCTCCTACAGCTCACACTTCCTATGGTACGTTGGGCGGGAGAGGACAAAAAGGGATTTAGAAGCCCTTTACCCCCCGCTATCTCGCCGCCCGTCTATCTTCGTCTTCGATTTTTTATCTCGCTAAACCAGAATGCAAACCGCACAAATGTTCCATTCTGGGTTTGTGTTTGTGTCTGTGTGAGAAGATCTTTGTGTATACATATTTGATGATTTCCGTGCCGCCACAGTGCAATCAAATCACGACTGGTGTGTGTGAGGAGGATTGCTCCATCACCTCCTTCTTCTTCTAGATAGATTTCACCGCAGCATTACGCTCCACATTCGTTTTCTAACGTCCCGTTAAATAAAACCTCAATAATTAATACGCGTCACACCATTCTTTTTTCTGAGTTGACGCGATCGGAACGGAATGAAGGTTAAAAGCTGGGAGGGAACGTTACATTCAACCTATCCCAGATAGAGCGGCTAAAAGAGAGAAAGAGAGATAGAGCGTCTTGACGCGAAAGTATGATTCTAAAGCGCTTGGTGTGGATGAGAGTACACTAACTAACAAACTTTTACCATTGACCCTTTTCCGTTTCTGAGCTTGTCAGGATATTCTTCTGCTAGTGGCTTGTATTAAATAAAAACTAGATTCTTGTGTTACGACGCGATTTACGAACGCTTATTCATTACTATAACTATACAGTTGTGTGTGTGTTTTTTTTCTCGTTTTGTTCGTATCTTTACATTTAGCCACCAACACATATTGATTGATTGATTCTATATCACTCTCCATCATTATCACCTCTTTCACGATGCTTTCCCTCTCTCTATCTTCCCTGTGTAGTTATTATTTGACCCTTGCCTTTGTAACAAAACACTACAATCATTGTCATGGTAGTTGAAGATCTGGTATGTATTGCTTGCTTGTGTGACACGATGGAAATCCACATAGTTACATCTTGTAAACGATTCCTATTTTCAGTAGTAGCTTGTGTGTTTCCGTTGCCTTCTTTTTTGTTTTAATTAAATATGTTTCCTAATATGCTGCTTGCGGCCGTTTTTCCGACTCTCTAGTGCACACATCACCTATCAAATCTCATTCCTTCTTAAAAATGTTTCGTGACAGATTCTGCATGCGTTTATTACTAGCACAGCGCCCGTGCTGCATTCTCATCTTCGCCCTTGCCGGCGTAGAAAATTCTATTTACAATGCATTTTTTTCGCATCTGTTTTGTGTTATACAAATGATCGTTTTTTATCCAAAACTCTAACACGTGCAGCGTGCAGGAATGAGATGATGATCGGGCTGATCCACCAGACAGGTTAGCTAGCTTTTCCCTCACCTTGTGTGGATGTCGTCATCTCACTTACACTGAGACCATCACTATAAATGCACACATTTAGGGACAGTATGAGCAGCTAACAACGATAGTTATATCAATGCAACAACATGTAAACTGACAAAGGTGTGACTTTATCTATTTTGTTGTAACAGCAACATGGCAAACGAGCAAGGAATGATGATTTCGTGTTTGGAACAGCGTGAGAAAAAACAAAACAAAATTTGCAAAAATAGGCCAAAGCGCAGGTGTTTACGGTGAAGAAATTAATACAAAAGCTGAGTCTAATCTAACTAGAGCTTATAAACAATAGACACACGTACAGAGTGTTTTTGCTTCGTGTAAAACATACGCCGCTTTGTAACACATACACACGCACCTTTCAATCATTCGAATTGTATAACACATGAAACACTAAACAACAATTAAATAAAGAAAATTTCTAAAGTAAATAAACACAATAAAATAAAAATTGCTATCCCTGTAAAACGCAAGTCACATATTCGTACATGATTGTTTGGACAAAATCGAAAACGAAGTGCTAGAATCGTTTAACTTAAAATGTCATAAACGCAACAACAACACAACACAACAACAACAACAACAACAGTAGTACAACACAACAACAACAACACAACGATAAGACTCTGATTGCTGATTTCCAAACAAACAAGTATCCATACCGATCGCGATCCACATACCAGTCGATGGAGCATCGTCGTCCGTCGCCGTTGTCGTCACCGTTCATTGTTGTTCAGCCGGGCGAGATGATGCGCCGGATGGTGATGCTCGTAGCCGCTGCCCGGTGGCGAAGGGGAACAGTTGCCCGCACCACCGATACCGCCGCCTCCGTTCAGGTTGTTGAAGGTGGTCGTCACCAGGTTGTTACTGTTGGCGTGATGATTGCTGCCCAGATTGTTCGGGTGGTGATTGTGCAGATTGTTCGTCGGGTGTTGCTGCTGCTGATGATGGAAATCGTCCGCTACCAGCAGATGATGCCCGGTACCCGGTGGTGGAAGATGATGATGCACCATGTGATGATGGTGATGGCCAGCCGTAGGGACGGTCGGATGATGCAGATCGACACCTGCATTGTTGCTAGCGCCATGATGATGATGCAATCGCCCTGCAACAGTGCCATGATGTGCGGAGATCGACAATCCGGCAGGATCACGATCAATGGGACCACCACGAAGACCTCCTGCACTAGATTCTGGTCCACCGTTGCGCAGCTTAGCGAGAACCGCACCGTGACACAGTTTGCGGGCGAACAGCGCCACAACGACCACAACGACCAGTATTGCTATGCCGATGTAGAGCAGCAAACTATCGTCCAGGTTCGACAATAAGGACAGCTGCGTCTCATCGTCTACCGCGTCTACCAGTAGAGCGAAATTCGTTAGATGGTTACACATGCACACGGTGTGCGTACTGTTCGTGTGCTCCACGTGGCAACCATCCTCAGACCACGCATGGTCGATGTAGTTCCAGAACACACACGTCGGATTAGATACATTCTTGGTGCGCAGATGACGAAGAATCATGCGAATCGGTTGCGAAAGTTGAATGTGTCGGCCCTTGCCGAGGCTGGCGGATATAACTTTACTGTTGAGCAATCGCAACCGTGGCGTAATGGAATCGGACTGTGATGACGAATCAGTTCGCGTTCCCGCACCGCCCGCAGCTGACGAACCGATGGTGCTGCCATCGTTTACCCCCAAACGATCACCATTTCCACCGCCCAGTCCGGCAACGTTTGCCGATGCGACACCTTCCGTGTCTAGATGACGATGCTGACTTGGTTCGGCTCGCGCTGAAGACACACCGGCACCGCCCGCGTGCTGTTGTTGTTGCTGCTGCTGGATGTTGCTAAACTGTGGTCGTAGTATCTGTTCGAGCCGATCGAATGCTACAAACACGATGCGTACCAATCCTCCTTCGCTGTTCTCGATCAGTGCCGCTTTCGGTAGCTCGATCTGATCGTTGCTGACCTGCCACCGTTCGGTGGAAGAATCGGGAAACAGCTCAGTGCTCTTGGCGAAGTTGCGCGTCTCGAGCACGCGTATCGAGAGCAAAATGTTCTTCACCTTCTGCACGACGTGTTTTTCGCGCAGTATTGTATCGGCCAACAGGAACGCATTGTCCTCCAGCCCAGTCAGCAGTGAAGTTGCGACACGCATCTGATCCTCGACGCTCAGATCCAACCAGCTGGCGTGTTGCGATTGATCGAGCAGGTTGCTACCGGTCTTGACCACGCTGTTCAGCAGTTCGGAAACCAGCGCTTCACGTTGCCGCTGATCCGGTATGGTTTCGATATCGTAGTGCATCTTCTGAGACATTGTCTGTATAATCTTGGTGGCGACGAGCATGTCACCGCCGTACAACGTTTTGCTGCTCGTCACCTGGGCCAGATCGTTCGCAATGGAGATGAGCGACGATTCTGGCTGCTGTACACGCACCTCGAGATTGTTCAGCCACAGGCTACGACACTGCGTTAGGTCGGGTCGGTACGCGTACCAGGTAGCGGCACCGACCATCGATTGCTTATCGCTAAGGGCAACACTGTTGCTACTAAAACTAATATCACCTTTGCCACCACTACCGCCCTCGTCCGACGACTGTGTGTTAGAACCACCACCATTGCCACCGGGTTGCTGCTGCTGTGCGGCCTGAATCTGCAACATCTGCTGATGTTCCTGCTGCAAATGGACGCGCTGCTCGGGACTGAGCGAAGCAATCGCAACGCAACGCCACTTAGCAATTGGACGAACAGCGATACGAGTTACTGGGAGCATCCGGAGATCGACTGCAACTGCAACCGCAACAGCCGGCAAAGAATACTCGCCACCAGAAGAGTCATCATCATCATCATCGTCAGAAGCAGCAGCAGCATCATTATCGGGCCCGTCGTCAGTGTCGTGACTGTGCCGATCAGCAGCAACAGTGCGGCGGCGCTGGCGGCTGCGATCACGTCAAAAGGCACCGCAATTACGGTGACCGTGCAATCACCAACACCGCGCACTATTAGGAAGTAGTGCCGCCCAGACGGCACACGCGGCTTGTAAGCCATCGATGAAGCACAATTTCGGACCATTTCATCTCGCGCCACGTACTACAATGCAACAGTGGCAATGAGTACACGATATCCTCTAGCAGGACAACAAACCTATCGATCAGTTGCGTATGTCAATAGCTTCTTGGAGACGCACATTTTAAAGCGTATAACAATCGACGTAAGACAAATGAAATAGAAAAAAGAAAGAAAGAAACTTAGCCCGGTAGGCGATACTACAGTCTGAAGAAAAACTACTGTACTGTATACTGTAGTAGTGAAGTAGAATTGTATGATGGGCCTGTATGATCGAACCGATTTAGATCGGAGGAGAGAATTGCTTCACCTGCAACGAAGGGAACGCCAGAGACAGCGATATGTAACTAGAAGAAAACAATCGGAAGCCGGTGTCGGGATGTTGTCGTGCGTTGCCGGAAGCGATCGGGAAGGGAACGTCCTCAGCGTAATAGCGCCCGATGAATTGCACCAATCGTTGGCATCGTTAAACACCTGCGATCCGTTGAGAGTAACGGGAGAATCCGAATCGTGGAGTAATCATGACAGCTGCACCGGTAGCAACGATGTCAAACAGGAGTTTAGTATGGATTTGAATGCAAATCGTTCGCCAACGATCTGCTGGCGGCGGAGCTCGCTACACAATAGTCAGTGTACACGTAGCCGGAGGCGAAGAAAAGTGACGTCTGTTAGCAGTAGTCCTTGGTGGCGGCAAGCCCTTCTCACCGGTGCCATCTTCCTGCTTGCGTTGCTGCCAGCGGCAATCGCGGGAACGCCTAAGTACGAAACGGCATACGCTTGCGAGGGCAAAACGCTAATGATTGAGTGTGAACCGGGAGATTTGATCAATCTAATCCGCGCGAACTACGGCCGATTCTCCATCACCATATGCAACGACCACGGTAATGTGGATTGGAGTGTCAATTGAATGTCGCCAAAAAGTTTGCGCGTATTGCACTCCAAGTGTGCGCAGAAACAGAATTGTTCCGTGCTTGCATCGACCAGCATGTTCGGTGATCCGTGTCCCGGTACGCACAAGTATCTTGAGGCACACTATCAGTGCGTGTCGGCGGCACAGTCCTCCACCACAACGAATCGACCGAGCCCACCGTGGCTAAAAACGTCACAGCCGATCGTTTGGAGCACCTCGACTGTGCGAAGTCCGGTATTGAGCCGGCTCAATCTAACCACCGATCTGGGGGGAGGAGAGGTGGCGGTAGCAGCTGCCGTCACTCCGGCCCTATCAACACCGCCAGCAACGATACGACCGGCGGGAGGTGGAAACACCGGCACCAAAACCAGCCAGTCACCGACCACGTTCCGCAACAAGGGTTTCGAAAATAAGAGCGTCAATGATGATCTTGCCATCATTAAGACGATTGCGGATCGAAAGAAAGGAGCTGGTACGGTTGAATTGCCCGGTCCTAGGGTACCATCCGGCGGGACCGAAGATGACCGAGCAGCTTCGGCCGGTGGTGGTAACGCAAAAGAGGAAGAAGATGACGACGGGGCGGATTTGTTTCCCACCCAAACTGCAGTATTATCAGGCGCTGCGGCACCACCGGGTATTGTCGTGCGGAAGGATCCGGTCGGTACGAGCGTTAATGGCGGTGGTAACGTGCACATTGACATCAGCCATGCGTGCGGACCCAGTACGGCACGTAACCTGTTCTGGAATGTAACGCGCGTCGGTGAGGTGAACGTACAGCCGTGCCCGGGCGGTGCTACCGGTATCGCCAAGTGGCGTTGCGTTGCGATTGCTTCGCTCAGTCCCGAGCAGCGCGTCCATTTGCAGCAGGAACATCAGCAGATGTTGCAGATTCAGGCCGCACAGCAGCAGCAACCCGGTGGCAATGGTGGTGGTTCTAACACACAGTCGTCGGACGAGGGCGGTAGTGGTGGCAAAGGTGATATTAGTTTTAGTAGCAACAGTGTTGCCCTTAGCGATAAGCAATCGATGGTCGGTGCCGCTACCTGGTACGCGTACCGACCCGACCTAACGCAGTGTCGTAGCCTGTGGCTGAACAATCTCGAGGTGCGTGTACAGCAGCCAGAATCGTCGCTCATCTCCATTGCGAACGATCTGGCCCAGGTGACGAGCAGCAAAACGTTGTACGGCGGTGACATGCTCGTCGCCACCAAGATTATACAGACAATGTCTCAGAAGATGCACTACGATATCGAAACCATACCGGATCAGCGGCAACGTGAAGCGCTGGTTTCCGAACTGCTGAACAGCGTGGTCAAGACCGGTAGCAACCTGCTCGATCAATCGCAACACGCCAGCTGGTTGGATCTGAGCGTCGAGGATCAGATGCGTGTCGCAACTTCACTGCTGACTGGGCTGGAGGACAATGCGTTCCTGTTGGCCGATACAATACTGCGCGAAAAACACGTCGTGCAGAAGGTGAAGAACATTTTGCTCTCGATACGCGTGCTCGAGACGCGCAACTTCGCCAAGAGCACTGAGCTGTTTCCCGATTCTTCCACCGAACGGTGGCAGGTCAGCAACGATCAGATCGAGCTACCGAAAGCGGCACTGATCGAGAACAGCGAAGGAGGATTGGTACGCATCGTGTTTGTAGCATTCGATCGGCTCGAACAGATACTGCGACCACAGTTTAGCAACATCCAGCAGCAGCAGCAGCAACAGCAGCACGCGGGCGGTGCCGGTGTGTCTTCAGCGCGAGCCGAACCAAGTCAGCATCGTCATCTAGACACGGAAGGTGTCGCATCGGCAAACGTTGCCGGACTGGGCGGTGGAAATGGTGATCGTTTGGGGGTAAACGATGGCAGCACCATCGGTTCGTCAGCTGCGGGCGGTGCGGGAACGCGAACTGATTCGTCATCACAGTCCGATTCCATTACGCCACGGTTGCGATTGCTCAACAGTAAAGTTATATCCGCCAGCCTCGGCAAGGGCCGACACATTCAACTTTCGCAACCGATTCGCATGATTCTTCGTCATCTGCGCACCAAGAATGTATCTAATCCGACGTGTGTGTTCTGGAACTACATCGACCATGCGTGGTCTGAGGATGGTTGCCACGTGGAGCACACGAACAGTACGCACACCGTGTGCATGTGTAACCATCTAACGAATTTCGCTCTACTGGTAGACGCGGTGGATGATGAGACGCAGCTGTCCTTACTTTCGAACCTGGACGATAGTTTGCTGCTCTACATCGGCATAGCAATACTGGTTGTTGTGGTCGTTGTGGCGCTGTTCGCCCGCAAACTGTGTCACGGTGCGGTTCTCGCTAAGCTGCGCAACGGTGGCCCAGAATCTAGTGCAGGAGGTCTTCGTGGCGGTCCCATTGATCGTGATCCTGCCGGATTGTCGATCTCCGCACATCATGGCACTGTTGCAGGGCGATTGCATCATCATCATGGCGCTAGCAACAATGCAGGTGTCGATCTGCATCATCCGACCGTCCCTACGGCTGGCCATCACCATCATCACATGGTGCATCATCATCTTCCACCACCGGGTACCGGGCATCATCTGCTGGTAGCGGACGATTTCCATCATCAGCAGCAGCAACACCCGACGAACAATCTGCACAATCACCACCCGAACAATCTGGGCAGCAATCATCACGCCAACAGTAACAACCTGGTGACGACCACCTTCAACAACCTGAACGGAGGCGGCGGTATCGGTGGTGCGGGCAACTGTTCCCCTTCGCCACCGGGCAGCGGCTACGAGCATCACCATCCGGCGCATCATCTCGCCCGGCTGAACAACAATGTAAATGTTAACTTTAATAGTAATAATAATAGTAGCATTAGTAATAGTAGCAATAGTAATACTAACAACAGCGTCCTGCTCACTAGTAGTGGCAAGAGCGTTGATGACGATGTGCTAGTGAAACCCTTTCCCTCCTATCGAACCAATAATAATCAAATCAATCTATTACGCGCAGCCAATCATCACGCACAACAACAACAGCAGCAGCAGCACCAGCAGCAGCAACAGCAGCAGCAGCAGCACCGGCAGCACCAACAATCTGCACCATCAGCCAACGCACCATCTGCAGCAGTCCTCCTTCAGCAGCAACAGCACCACCACCGCCACCACCACCACCAATCGCAAGCTGCCGCAACCGCCGCTGGTGCCATCCTCCTACAATGGCTCGGCGGGGTTGGCAGCCCCTCATCACCATAAGATTATACAGACAATGTCTCAGAAGATGCACTACGATATCGAAACCATACCGGATCAGCGGCAACGTGAAGCGCTGGTTTCCGAACTGCTGAACAGCGTGGTCAAGACCGGTAGCAACCTGCTCGATCAATCGCAACACGCCAGCTGGTTGGATCTGAGCGTCGAGGATCAGATGCGTGTCGCAACTTCACTGCTGACTGGGCTGGAGGACAATGCGTTCCTGTTGGCCGATACAATACTGCGCGAAAAACACGTCGTGCAGAAGGTGAAGAACATTTTGCTCTCGATACGCGTGCTCGAGACGCGCAACTTCGCCAAGAGCACTGAGCTGTTTCCCGATTCTTCCACCGAACGGTGGCAGGTCAGCAACGATCAGATCGAGCTACCGAAAGCGGCACTGATCGAGAACAGCGAAGGAGGATTGGTACGCATCGTGTTTGTAGCATTCGATCGGCTCGAACAGATACTACGACCACAGTTTAGCAACATCCAGCAGCAGCAACAACAACAGCACGCGGGCGGTGCCGGTGTGTCTTCAGCGCGAGCCGAACCAAGTCAGCATCGTCATCTAGACACGGAAGGTGTCGCATCGGCAAACGTTGCCGGACTGGGCGGTGGAAATGGTGATCGTTTGGGGGTAAACGATGGCAGCACCATCGGTTCGTCAGCTGCGGGCGGTGCGGGAACGCGAACTGATTCGTCATCACAGTCCGATTCCATTACGCCACGGTTGCGATTGCTCAACAGTAAAGTTATATCCGCCAGTCTCGGCAAGGGCCGACACATTCAACTTTCGCAACCGATTCGCATGATTCTTCGTCATCTGCGCACCAAGAATGTATCTAATCCGACGTGTGTGTTCTGGAACTACATCGACCATGCGTGGTCTGAGGATGGTTGCCACGTGGAGCACACGAACAGTACGCACACCGTGTGCATGTGTAACCATCTAACGAATTTCGCTCTACTGGTAGACGCGGTAGACGATGAGACGCAGCTGTCCTTATTGTCGAACCTGGACGATAGTTTGCTGCTCTACATCGGCATAGCAATACTGGTTGTTGTGGTCGTTGTGGCGCTGTTCGCCCGCAAACTGTGTCACGGTGCGGTTCTCGCTAAGCTGCGCAACGGTGGCCCAGAATCTAGTGCAGGAGGTCTTCGTGGCGGTCCCATTGATCGTGATCCTGCCGGATTGTCGATCTCCGCACATCATGGCACTGTTGCAGGGCGATTGCATCATCATCATGGCGCTAGCAACAATGCAGGTGTCGATCTGCATCATCCGACCGTCCCTACGGCTGGCCATCACCATCATCACATGGTGCATCATCATCTTCCACCACCGGGTACCGGGCATCATCTGCTGGTAGCGGACGATTTCCATCATCAGCAGCAGCAACACCCGACGAACAATCTGCACAATCACCACCCGAACAATCTGGGCAGCAATCATCACGCCAACAGTAACAACCTGGTGACGACCACCTTCAACAACCTGAACGGAGGCGGCGGTATCGGTGGTGCGGGCAACTGTTCCCCTTCGCCACCGGGCAGCGGCTACGAGCATCACCATCCGGCGCATCATCTCGCCCGGCTGAACAACAATGTAAATGTTAACTTTAATAGTAATAATAATAGTAGCATTAGTAATAGTAGCAATAGTAATACTAACAACAGCGTCCTGCTCACTAGTAGTGGCAAGAGCGTTGATGACGATGTGCTAGTGAAACCCTTTCCCTCCTATCGAACCAATAATAATCAAATCAATCTATTACGCGCAGCCAATCATCACGCACAACAACAACAGCAGCAGCAGCACCAGCAGCAGCAACAGCAGCAGCAGCAGCACCGGCAGCACCAACAATCTGCACCATCAGCCAACGCACCATCTGCAGCAGTCCTCCTTCAGCAGCAACAGCACCACCACCGCCACCACCACCACCAATCGCAAGCTGCCGCAACCACCGCTGGTGCCATCCTCCTACAAGGGCTCGGCGGTGATGGCAGCCCATCATCACCATCAGCATCATCTCTAATCGCGTCCACCTCGCTGATAACGACCACGCTCGCATCGGTCCCGGTAAGCTCGCAAAAGATGTCACCTGTCGGGAAAGGAAGTGGCGGCGTCGGTGGTGCTGGAGGAAGCCTGGATAGTAGTGGAAGTGATCATAGCAGCGGGAGTACTACGGCCGCCGAGATGGTCGCATACAATCTGAGCGGTGAGGTGGGTGATGTTGGTGGTGCGGGTGTTATCAATGGCGGTTCTCCCGGGCACCTTCTACACCTGCACCATCATCAGGGCAGCATTGGGAGCAGTGCTTCCTCCGGATTGCTAGTTGTTGCTGCGGGCGGTAATGCGGGTGGTAGCGTGAGTGCTGGCACAGTTGGTACGATTACTTCGTCGGCTTCGTCGAACGCGAGCGCTAGTGTGCCACTGCTGCATCATCACCACCATCACCATCTGCATCACCACCTGCATCAGCATCTGCATCCTGGGGGTGGTGGTGCTGCTGCTGCTTCTTCTTCTGCTTCCGATCTCACCTCCGTACCAATCCCGAGCAAACGGAACCTCTGAGCTGCTCGATCGTGTATCACTAGCAGGGATCTCATCGCTGACACTACGCACATGAGGGTTATGTCTTTAAAGCGATCGAACTGTGAGGAAAGGCTGACCGGCTTATCAGAAGTTCAGTGATAGGGAGGCGCAGTGGATGCCAGCGACATGTGGATTATAGACACAGCAGTAGAAGGCGCGAACGGTGACGACAACGGCGACGGACGACGATGCTCCATCGACTGGTATGTGGATCGCGATCGGTATGGATACTTGTTTGTTTGGAAATCAGCAATCAGAGTCTTATCGTTGTGTTGTTGTTGTTGTGTTGTACTACTGTTGTTGTTGTTGTTGTTGTGTTGTGTTGTTGTTGCGTTTATGACATTTTAAGTTAAACGATTCTAGCACTTCGTTTTCGATTTTGTCCAAACAATCATGTACGAATATGTGACTTGCGTTTTACGAGGATAGCAATTTTTATTTTATTGTGTTTATTTACTTTAGAAATTTTCTTTATTTAATTGTTGTTTAGTGTTTCATGTGTTATACAATTCGAATGATTGAAAGGTGCGTGTGTATGTGTTACAAAGCGGCGTATGTTTTACACGAAGCAAAAACACTCTGTACGTGTGTCTATTGTTTATAAGCTCTAGTTAGATTAGACTCAGCTTTTGTATTAATTTCTTCACCGTAAACACCTGCGCTTTGGCCTATTTTTGCAAATTTTGTTTTGTTTTTTCTCACGCTGTTCCAAACACGAAATCATCATTCCTTGCTCCTTTGCCATGTTGCTGTTACAACAAAATAGATAAAGTCACACCTTTGTCAGTTTACATGTTGTTGCATTGATATAACTATCGTTGTTAGCTGCTCATACTGTCCCTAAATGTGTGCATTTATAGTGATGGTCTCAGTGTAAGTGAGATGACGACATCCACAC